>CM014088.1:9722305-9762305 GCA_004119915.2 Collichthys lucidus | reverse complement strand
ACGCACACACACACACACACACAGACAGACACACGCACACACACACGCACACACACACACAGACAGTAACACACACACAGACAGATATACACACAGACACACTTTTAGGCTGTAAAGACATGCTATTTGCAAACATTAGCGACCAATGCTAAAATTAGTGCTAATTAACATTAGCCACTAGGAATTAAATACATGTTGATTGATGTTGATAACATGCTAATGCTAACATGTTAATGCTAACATGCTAATGCTAACATGCTAATGCTAACATGTTAATGTTAACTGCTAGCGCATCAGTGTTAACATGTGCATGCTAACATGCTAATGTTAACATGCTAATGCTAACATGCTAATGTTAACTGCTAGCGCATCAGTGTTAACATGTGCATGCTAACATGCTAATGTTAACATGCTAATGCTGAAATGTTAATGCTAACATGCTACTGCTAACATGCTAAAGCTAACTGCTAGCCCATCAGTGTTAACATGTGCATGCTAACATGCTAATGCTAAGATGCTAATGCTAACTGCTAGCGCATCAGTGTTAACATGCTAGTACTAACATGTTAATGTTAACATGCTATTGCTAACGTGCTAATGTTAACTGCTAGCGCATCAGTGTTAACATGCTAATGTTAACTGCTAGCCGTCAGTGTTAACATGTTAATATTAACATGCTAATGCTAACATGCTAATGTTAACATGCTAATGCTACCTGCTAGCTTATCAGTGTTAACATGCTAATAGTGACATGCTAATGTGAACATGCTAATGCTAACATGCTAATGTTAACATGCTAATGCTAACATGCTAATGTTAACTGCTAGCGCATCAGTGTTAACATGTGCATGCTAACATGCTAATGTTAACATGCTAATGCTGAAATGTTAATGCTAACATGCTAATGCTAAGATGCTAATGCTAACTGCTAGCGCATCAGTGTTAACATGCTAATGCTAACATGCTAGTACTAACATGTTAATGTTAACATGCTAATGCTAACGTGCTAATGTTAACTGCTAGTGCATCAATGTTAACATGCTAATGTTAACTGCTAGCCGTCAGTGTTAACATGTTAATGTTAACATGCTAATGCTAACATGCTAATGTTAACATGCTAATGCTACCTGCTAGCTCATCAGTGTTAACATGCTAATGCTGACATGCTAATGTGAACATGCTAATGCTAACATGGTAATGCTAACTGCTATTGAATCAGTGTTAACATGCGAATGCTAACATGTTATTGTTAACATGCTAATGTTAACATGCTAATGCTAACTGCTAGCGCATCAGTGTTAACATGCTAATGCTAACAGAACCCCAGCAACAGCCCACTCGTCACTCTCAAAATTTCTTTTCTAGTACTGAATTTGCTGAGCAGTGTCAGTAATAATGCATGGGGGCGACAGGGCCAGAGTCAGGCACACTCAAAATTTCTTTAGAAATTTTCTAGTTGAGTGTGCCTGAAAGTGCACACTATATGTTATCCACTGCGCTTATTCTTCTTATTATTGAGTGTGCCTGAAAGTGCACACTATATGTTATCCACCGTGCTTATTCTTCTTATTATTATTATTGAGTGTGCCTGAAAGTGCACACTATATGTTATCCACCGCGCTTCTTCTTCTTCTTATTATTGAGTGTGCCTGAAAGTGCACACTATATGTTATCCACCGCGCTTATTCTTCTTATTATTATTGAGTGTGCCTGAAAGTGCACACTATATGTTATCCACCGCGCTTATTCTTCTTATTATTATTATTCTTACGCCCTTTTTTTTGCATCGCTTCTCCTCCCAGAGTTTTTGTCACACACACACAAAACGGGTATCAAAACGACCGGCTCGGCCGGGAATCGTGTGCTATGTCTTTTCTAAGAGATTCACGTGTTTTTCGCGAATTTATTCGCGAAAAACTGAGAATAATTTCCCATAAAGAATGAATGGGGAGGCCCGAAGAAAAATAAATTTCAACAGACATTTTCAACAATGAACTGCTCTGGCATACTTTCACCGAGAGACTTCATTTAAAAACTAAAAACGGAGGTATGCTTGCCTTCTCTTCATGGATTCACTACACTCATCGACAGCTTTTACCGTTTTTAAACTATCAAGGCTCAAAGTTGAGCAGGTTTTTAGTCAAATTTCTGGGTTTATAATGGGTGTGTATGTGGCGGAATGTTTTTGCTAGAGTGGATGACATCATCAGCTAGAGTGAGGAGCAGGGAGAAAAATCTGTGAAAAAATAAAACGTATTTCACTACCGTGGGCTCAAATGCCCCACTACAGACACGATGTATACATAAAACGTAGGAAAATTCGAGGTAATCGCACTGATACCACTGTTGTAGCTGTCGCTCGTATAGTTTTGGGTCCCTACACGTTAATTGATCGACTACTCCCATCCACAGCCTCATTCACTCCCATGGTTTTTGAAGCAGAGAATTTACCGGAAGGAGCAGGGTGCACCTGTGCTTGCTCTGACTCTCGAGGCCAAAGTTTATACAATTTTCACCTGAAACTTGGCACACACATTATACACACAATGAGCATTCTTCTGGTCATTTAGATTTTGGTTTGAGGCATACCATATAGGGTTTTTTTGGCCCTCTTTGACGGGGATCATTCAGACATATACTGTGCATTTCAGTGAGACAGACATGCTGCATGAACACCTGTGTCTAATTAATGAGACCTGCAGCTCACCCAGGTTGCTTGGCAACCTCACCCTGCCTGAGGAGGAGGGGGGGAGGGCGCACACACACACACACACGCACACACAGACAGACAGACAGACAGACAGACACACGCACACACACACAGACAGACAGACAGACACACACACACAGACACAGACAGACAGACAGACACACGCACACACACACACACAGAAGACAGACAGACACACGCACACACACACAGACAGACAGACAGACAGACAGACACACGCACACACACACAGACAGACAGACAGACAGACACACGCACACACAGACAGACAGACAGACAGACAGACAGACAGACACACACACACACACCGTAACACACACACACACACAGTAACACAGACACACACACACACACACACAGTAACATAGACACACATGTAACCCAGATAAAAAACATGTGTATTAAAAAGGTATATTTTATATCTAAAAGAGAGAGAGAATATGTGAGTTAAAAGACTGTCAAATTCATGAAGAAAAGACTATTTGTGGTTATTCTTGTAGAAAAACTAGGGGAACTTTAATTTGAAAGGGATGAGTTGTGGTCCCGATCTGTCATACAGTCGGAGGAGCAGACGCAGTCTGTAATCCCACCTGACGCAGGTTCACATTTCGCCGTAGCCTCTAGAAGGAGCAAGAGGAAGCATGTTCTGGACACGGTTTTAATGTCAGGACGGAGAAAACATAAAAGTGGATAAACTGGAAAAAAGTGATTAAAAACTCGGACAAAACCAAAGGAGGAATCTCCCCGGACGACCACGATCTGCAGGAGTGCAGTTGGAGGATTCGCTCGGGTGGAGAATCGCAGCGGTGAGAGATCGTCCTGCTGTGCTAATGCTAAGTGCTAAAACGCTAATTCTACAAGCTAAACGGCTAACTCCGTGAGCTAAGTACTAGCTCAATGCTAATATCGGAGCGCTAGCTCCGGGGCTAATCAGCACTGCCAGTCACACCAAGCTCTGATGTAACAATTTTGTCTAGCTTTTACTTGAGTTATGGTGTGCCATGCCGTGACTGTGAACATATTTGTTTATTTTAAGCACATTAAGTTATGGTTTCTTACTGTGAACATTACAAGAGTTTACATTTTGGTTATTTGTGATAATTCATATGTTAATTGCTATGTTAATAGCATATATATATATGTGATGGTACTGTTCGAAAAATAATCATTTGGTATCATAATATACTTTGAATTATTCACCTTTTGCTACTGAGAAATTGTGATCTTATTTTGCAATACAAGTTAGTTAAAGCACTTATCCTCTACATAATATAGAGACAATTTAAAGTGATTTATGTACAATAATTCATAATTTAAGATCTGAGAAATTGAAGAAATATGTTCTGATCCTACTTATTGTAGGTCAGGTTTTTGAGGAACCCTTGGATTTGGATAGAGCCTGTCTGGAGGACGGAGCCAGAGAGAGACGTTGATGGCGAGCCGGACCCTGGAGGATCTTAGACGTACACCGTGAATTGAATCCTTTTGCTCACTTTTACACATACACACACCCACACAACCGTGTGGCTGGACTGACACCTAAAGGGTGCACATATATGAAGTGAACAGAACAATAAGAAAAACCACACGCAGCTGCGAAAACCTTTATTTTGTTTGTTATTCTCTATACCTACCCGGGTAAGGCTGTTGTATGTATTTCATGTGTTTTATTATTCTCCCCAGCTTCATATTAAAATAGGGGAGCATTGTTCTCATTAACAAAAAGAGCCACAGTGTCGTGTCGTTCTTGTGCATCAGTTGGTTACACCTGGGCTCCGTAGTCGAATTTAAATCTTCTGTTTCTTATTCTGGCCATTAGTTAAAGTTATTATTATCATTACTAATACTTTTCTGCTTCAGAAGGTTACACACACACACAACACACCACACCCACTGATAACACTGTTGAAGCTGTCTCTGTTATAAATGTGTCTAAATATACATGTTAAAATGACTATTTGAGGTGTGCTTTTTAAACACAGAACCCCGGCAACAGCCCACTCGTCACTTCCAAAATTTCTTTTCTAGTACTGAATTTGCTGAGCAGTGTCAGTAATAATGCATGGGGGCGACAGGGCCAGAGTCAGGCACACTCAAAATTTCTTTAGAAATTTTCTAGTTATTATTATTATTCTTCCCCTTTTTTTGGCTCGCTTCTCCTCCCAGAGTTTTTGTCACACACACACAAAACGGGTATCAAAACGACCGGCTTGGCCGGACATGTGTGCTATGTCTTTTCTAAGAGATTCACGTGTTTTTCGCGAATTTATTCGCGAAAAACTGAGAATAATTTCCCATAAATGAATGGGGAGGCCCGAAGAAAAATAAATTTCAACAGACATTTTCAACAATGAACTGCTCTGGCATACTTTCACCGAGAGACTTCATTTAAAAACTAAAACGGAGGTATGCTTGCCTTCTCTTCATGGATTCACTACACTCATCGACAGCTTTTACCGTTTTTAAACTATCAAGGCTCAAAGTTGAGCAGGTTTTTAGTCAAATTTCTGGGTTTATAATGGGTGTGTATGTGGCGGAATGTTTTTGCTAGAGTGGATGACATCATCAGCTAGAGTGAGGAGCAGGGAGAAAAATCTGTGAAAAAATAAAACGTATTTCACTACCGTGGGCTCAAATGCCCCACTACAGACACGATGTATACATAAAACGTAGGAAAATTCGAGGTAATCGCACTGATACCACTGTTGTAGCTGTCGCTCGTATAGTTTTGGGTCCCTACACGTTAATTGATCGACTACTCCCATCCACAGCCTCATTCACTCCCATGGTTTTTGAAGCAGAGAATTTACCGGAAGGAGCAGGGCGCACCTGTGCTTGCTCTGACTCTCGAGGCCAAAGTTTATACAATTTTCACCTGAAACTTGGCACAGACATTATACACACAATGAGCATTCTTCTGGTCATTTAGATTTTGGTTTCGAGGCATACCTTGAGGTTTTTTTTTAACCTCTTCCAGGGGGATCATTCAGACATATACTGTGCATTTCAGTGAGACATACATGCTGCATGAACACCTGTGTCTAATTAATGAGACCTGCAGCTCACCCAGGTTGCTTGGCAACCTCACCCTGCTTGAGGAGGAGGGGGGGAGGGCGCACACACACACACACACACGCACACACAGACAGACAGACAGACAGACGCACACACACACACAGACACAGACAGACAGACAGACACACGCACACACACACACACACGACAGACAGACAGACACACGCACACACACACACAGACAGACAGACAGACAGACAGACAGACAGACAGACAGACAGACAGACACACGCACACACACACAGACAGACAGACAGACAGACAGACAGACACACGCACAGACAGACAGACAGACAGACACACACACACACACACACACACACAGACAGACACACGCACACACACACACACAGACACAGACAGTAACACACACACAGACAGTAACACACACACACACACACATATATGTATATATATATGTATGTATGTACATGTTAGTGCTCTTTATTCAGAAAACCCTCATGCGTCGCGTCATTACTGTTAGCCACTAATATATGCCTGTTAGTTCTGCCTGTTAGTGGCGCCACCATTATTGTTAGCCACTAAGAATGAAATACATTATAATTGCTAACTTGGTAATGCTAACATGCGCTGGTGCAGGATTAACAGGATCTTGTACTATTACACTTTTATTCTTATTTTTTGAGATTCAACTCATTTAGAACATTTCTACAGACACAAGCATGCACACACACACACTCACAGACAGACAGACGCACGCACGCGCACACAAACGCACACGCACACACACGCACACACAGACAGACAGACGCACACACACACAGACACAGACAGACAGACACACGCACACACAGACAGACAGACGCACACACAGACAGACAGACAGACAGACAGACAGACAGACAGACAGACAGACAGACAGACACACGCACACAGACACAGACAGACAGACAGACACACGCACACACACACACACACACACACACACACACACACACACACACAGTAACATAGACACACATGTAACCCAGATAAAAAACATGTGTATTAAAAAGGTATATTTTATATCTAAAAGAGAGAGAGAATATGTGAGTTAAAAGACTGTCAAATTCATGAAGAAAAGACTATTTGTGGTTATTCTTGTAGAAAAACTAGGGGAACTTTAATTTGAAAGGGATGAGTTGTGGTCCCGATCTGTCATACAGTCGGAGGAGCAGACGCAGTCTGTAATCCCACCTGACGCAGGTTCACATTTCGCCGTAGCCTCTAGAAGGAGCAAGAGGAAGCATGTTCTGGACACGGTTTTAATGTCAGGACGGAGAAAACATAAAAGTGGATAAACTGGAAAAAAGTGATTAAAAACTCGGACAAAACCAAAGGAGGAATCTCCCCGGACGACCACGATCTGCAGGAGTGCAGTTGGAGGATTCGCTCGGGTGGAGAATCGCAGCGGTGAGAGATCGTCCTGCTGTGCTAATGCTAAGTGCTAAAACGCTAATTCTACAAGCTAAACGGCTAACTCCGTGAGCTAAGTACTAGCTCAATGCTAATATCGGAGCGCTAGCTCCGGGGCTAATCAGCACTGCCAGTCACACCAAGCTCTGATGTAACAATTTTGTCTAGCTTTTACTTGAGTTATGGTGTGCCATGTGTGTGACTGTGAACATATTTGTTTATTTTAAGCACATTAAATTATGGTTTCTTACTGTGAACATTACAAGAGTTTACATTTTGGTTATTTGTGATAATTAATATGTTAATTGCTATGTTAATAGCATATATATATGTGATGGTACTGTTCGAAAAATAATCATTTGGTATCATAATATACTTTGAATTATTCACCTTTTGCTACTGAGAAATTGTGATCTTATTTTGCAATACAAGTTAGTTAAAGCACTTATCCTCTACCTAATATAGAGACAATTTAAAGTGATTTATGTACAATAATTCATAATTTAAGATCTGAGAAATTGAAGAAATATGTTCTGATCCTACTTATTGTAGGTCAGGTTTTTGAGGAACCCTTGGATTTGGATAGAGCCTGTCTGGAGGACGGAGCCAGAGAGAGACGTTGATGGCGAGCCGGACCCTGGAGGATCTTAGACGTACACCGTGAATTGAATCCTTTTGCTCACTTTTACACATACACACACACCCACACAACCGTGTGGCTGGACTGACACCTAAAGGGTGCACATATAGTGAAGTGAACAGAACAATAAGAAAAACCACACGCAGCTGCGAAAACCTTTATTTTGTTTGTTATTCTCTATACCTACCCGGGTAAGGCTGTTGTATGTATTTCATGTGTTTTATTATTCTCCCCAGCTTCATATTAAAATAGGGGAGCATTGTTCTCATTAACAAAAAGAGCCACAGTGTCGTGTCGTTCTTGTGCATCAGTTGGTTACACCTGGGCTCCGTAGTCGAATTTAAATCTTCTGTTTCTTATTCTGGCCATTAGTTAAAGTTATTATTATCATTACTAATACTTTTCTGCTTCAGAAGGGTTACACACACACACACACACACACACAGCAACACAGACACACACACACCCACTGATAACACTGTTAAAGCTGTCTCTGTTATAAATGTGTCTAAATATAAATGTTAAAAATGACTATTTGAGGTGTGCTTTTTAAACACAGAACCCCGGCAACAGCCCACTTGTCACTTCCAAAATTTCTTTTCTAGTACTGAATTTGCTGAGCAGTGTCAGTAATAATGCATGGGGGCGACAGGGCCAGAGTCAGGCACACTCAAAATTTCTTTAGAAATTTTCTAGTTATTATTATTATTATTTTTCTTCTTCCGTACGTTTTTTGGCCTCTAACTACTCCTACAAATTTTGTCCCACAAAAATACAAATTATACCACTAGATTCAGCTCATTCATGCCACAGCTGCTATTACTTTTCTACATTCTACTATTAATATTCTACAAATTATTCAACTTTTTCTGCAAATAATTTCCTATTTAAAATGCATTACACAAACTTCAAATCATTCTACAAAACTTCTACAAATATTCTACAATTTCAACAACTTGTACTACTACTACAGACTTCATTCAAATTTCAAATTCTACACAAACTCTTCAACTATTAAACTCGTATTTAACTTTTTTCAAAATCTTCTACCGTTTTTAAACTATCAAGGCTCAAAGTTCAGCAGGTTTTAGTCAAATTTCTGGGTTTATAATGGGTGTGTATGTGGTTTCCTAGAGTGATGACATCATCAGCTAGAGTGAGGAGCAGGGAGAAAAATCACTAAAAAAATAACGTATTTCACTACCGTGCCCTCAAATGCCCCACTACAGACACGATGTATACATTGAAACGTAGGAAAATTCGAGGTATTAGCACTGATACCACTGTTGTAGCTGTCTCTTTTATAGTTTTGGCTTGGTACAGGCTAATTGATCGAGTACCCCCCTCCACAGCCTCATTCACTCCCATGGTTTTTGAGGCAGAGAATTTACCGGAAGGAGCAGGGCGCACCTGTGCTTGCTCTGACTCTTGAGGCCAAAGTTTATACAATTTTCACCTGAAACTTGGCACAGACATTATACACAAGACAAGCATTCTTCTGGTCATTTAGATTTTGGTTTGAGGCATACCTTAT
Organism: Collichthys lucidus; assembly: GCA_004119915.2. Classification (NCBI taxonomy): domain Eukaryota; kingdom Metazoa; phylum Chordata; class Actinopteri; family Sciaenidae; genus Collichthys; species Collichthys lucidus. The sequence goes on along the minus strand of CM014088.1, from coordinate 9,752,909 downwards.
AGGTTTTTTTTGGCCCTCTTCGAGGGAGATCATTCAGACATATACTGTGCATTTCAGTGAAACAGACAGGCTGCATAGAGCACCTGTGTCTAATTAATCTGACCTGCAGCTCACCCAGGTTGCTTGGCAACCTCTAGCATGCCTTTGACTAACTTTATTTAAGTTTGTGTATGATGTCAGACTATCAAGACTACATTTTAAATGTCGGCCATTTTATCCTTGTTTCTCACAAACACAAACACATAGATAGAGAGACAGAAACGCACACACACACAGACAGTAACACAGACACACACACACACACACACACACACACGCAAACACACACACAAACACACACACACACACACACACACAGACACACTGAACAGACGCTCAGTAAACAGATTGACATCATCGTGTTGAAACAATAAAACAGGCGGAACTGCACACCTGGACAGGTGAGTCTCAGGACAGTCTCAGGACAGTCTCTACAATCCTTTTACACTTAAAACTTCTCCCTTCTATTTTGCAACCTCAGCCTGCTTGAGGAGGAGAGGGGGGAGGGGCCAGCAGACAAGCCGAGCGGCAGCCATTTTTGTAGTTTTTGGCACTTCATTTGAACTTGTCTGTGTAAAATGTGCGCGCGCACACACACGCACGCAGACACACACACACACACACACACACACACACACACACACACACACACACACTGAACAGACGCTCAGTAAACAGATTGACATCATCGTGTTGAAACAATAAAACAGGCTGAGCTGCACACCTGGACAGGTGAGTCTGAGGACAGTCTTAGGACAGTCTCTACAATCCTTTTACACTTTAAACTTCTCCCTTCTACTTGGCAACCTCAGCCTGCTTGAGGAGGAGAGGGGGGAGGGGCCAGCAGACAAGCCGAGCGGCAGCCATTTTTGTAGTTTTTGGCACTTCATTTGAACTCGTCTGTGTAAAATGTGCACGCACACACACACACACACATAGATCTTGTACTATTATTTTACTCAATTCTACTATTAATATTCTACAAATTATTCAACTTTTTCTACAAATCCATTATACAAGCTTCAAATCTTTATACAGACCTACAATTTAAATGACTTCTACTTTACTACAGACCTAATTCAAACTACACATTTCAACAGGATCTTGTACTATTAACATGCATGCATAACATGCTAATATGTAAAACATATGTCTTTACATATATATACATCCATATACACATACATCCATATATACACAAATGTACATACAAGATCAGCAAGATGATAAGAGACAGGCAAATAAAAAGCGTGTATGAAATGAATTGAATGAAGTGAAATAACATAAAAAGGAAGTCAGGCCTCCCCACCCAGAAAAAGATTATGAGTTATGGTTTCTGTAAGAAGCAGTGTACCGGTTCCCAGATCCTCCAAAACTTGACTTAACTTGTGGTTAAGGTCATTAGTCAACTTCTCAATAGGAATAAGAGCAGAAATCTGTGTTATCCACATGTCGACTGTAGGGACCTGGGGGGGTCGACCACCTCAGCAAAATACATTTTTTAGCCAGGAATAAAAGGGTTATCAACAAAGATTTAGTGTCTGCATCAAAGAAATTGTCTGGGGTATGACTGAGGAGACAGAAAGAAGAAGTCAGCAAATTTGTTTACCAGTGACCTTCTGAATTACAGAGTGTACCCCCTTCCAGAAAGTCTGGATACGGTCACAAGACCGAAACAAGTGAATAAATGTACCTTCATGTATTTTACATTTATAACAAAGGTTAAAGGTGTCAGGGAACATTCTCTGGAGGCGAACAGGTGTGTAATAGGTTCTAAAAAATAATTTAAAGTTCTGTTCATGTATGGAGATTGAGGTACATTTAGGGAAAACCCCACTACATATTCTATCCCAGTCTACAGGGTTAAACGTCACCTCCAGGTCACACTCCCATATCGGCTTCAAAGAGTCATAACCTGAAGGTTCAAAATAAAGTAATGAAACATAAATCACTCTTCTTAAAAAGCCCACTCTAGACCCAGAGGTTTTAGCCAACTATAGACCGATATCAAACCTTCCCTTTGTGTCTAAGATACTTGAGAAAGCTGTAGCTAATCAACTGTGTGACTTTCTCTATAACAATAGTCTATTTGAGGATTTTCAGTCAGGATTTAGAGTGCATCATAGCAGAGACCGCATTAGTCAAGGTTACAAATGACCTCCTAATGGCATCAGACAAGGACTAATCTCGGTACTTGTCCTGTTAGATCTTAGTGCTGCATTTGACACCATTGACCATCAAATTCTTTTACAGAGAATGGAACATCAAATTGGCATCAAAGGAACCGCCCTAAGCTGGTTTAAATCGTATTTCTTAGATCGATCTCAGTTTGTTCATGTAAATGAGAATCCTCCATGCATACCAAAGTTTGTCATGGAGTCCCACAAGGTTCTGTACTAGGACCACTTTTATTTAGTTTATATATGCTTCCTTTAGGGAACATTATAGGAATCACTCTATCAATTTTCATTGTTATGCTGACGACACCCAATTATATTTATCGATCAAGCCTGATGCAACCAATCAGTTAACTAAACTCCAAGCATGCCTTAAGGATATAAAAATTGGATGACCGACAATTTTCTGATGTTAAATTCAGACAAAACTGAAGTTCTTGTAATTGGACCCAAGCACCTCAGAAACTCTCTTTCTAGAGACTTAGTTACCTTAGACGGTATCACCCTGGCCTCCAGCTCCACTGTAAAGAATCTTGGAGTTGTTTTTGATCAGGATTTGTCCTTTAATGCCCACATAAAACAAATTTCGAGGACTGCATTCTTCCACTTACGTAACATCGCTAAAATCAGACGCACTGTTTCTCAAGCAGATGCAGAAAAACTAGTCCACGCATTTGTTACTTCTAGGCTGGACTATTGTAACTCTTTGTTATCAGGCTGCTCTAATAAATCTCTTAGGACTTTACAGTTAATTCAGAATGCTGCTGCACGTGTTCTGACAGGAACCAAGATCAGAGATCACATCTCTCCCATTTTGGCTTCCTTGCATTGGCTCCCTGTTAAATCTAGAATAGAATTTAAAATTATCCTCCTTACTTACAAAGCTCTTCATGGTCAGGCACCATCATATCTAAAAGAGCTCATATTACCTTACTATCCATCTAGAACACTGCGCTCTCAGGACGCTGGGTTCCTTGTGGTTCCTATAGTCTCCAAAAGTAGATTGGGAGCCAGAGCTTTCAGCTATCAGGCTCCTCTTCTGTGGAACAAACTACCAATCTGGGTTCGGGAGGCAGACACGGTCAACACTTTTAAGAGTAGACTTAAAACCTTCCTTTTTGATAAAGCGTATAGTTAGGGCTGGCTCAGGCCATCCCTTAGTTATGCTGCTATAGGATTAGACTGCCGGGGGACTCCCCAGGGTTATGCCTAGCCAGGCACGGTATTGGTTAAAGATGTAGTCACATCTCCCTTACCGAAAACCCTCCCTCCTACTCTGCCTCTCTCTCTCTCTCTGTCTTTCTCTGTCTGTCTTTCTCTGTCTGTCTGTCTGTCTGTCTGTCTGTCTGTCTGTCTGTCTGTCTGTCTGTCTGTCTGTCTGTCTGTCTGTCTGTCTGTCTCTGTCTCTCTCTCTCTCTTTCTCTGTCTGTCTGTCTGTCTGTCTCTGGACATGTCTCATTAATGCATGCTGCTGACCAAACTTCCCCGGAGTTTCTGTGCTCTGTCGTCCAGCAGGTTTTTCGTGGATCGTGGCTGCTGCTGTGATCCTGGACGGCGCCCACTACACATATTACTACTGTCATTAATACTACTATATCTACTACTGTGGTCACTTTATCATTCATTGTCATTCTGTAAGTCATTGTAACTGTACAAAATGTTTATGTTGATTGTCCTGTACACGTGACATCCATTGCACGTCTGTCCGTCCTGGGAGAGGGATCCCTCCTCTGTGGCTCTTCCTGAGGTTTCTTCCACATTTTTTCCCTGTTAAAAGGTTTTTTGTGGGCAAGTTTTTCCTCACTCGAACCGAGGGTCTAAGGACAGAGGGTGTCATTCTCTGTACAGATTGTAAAGCCCTCCGAGGCAAATGTACTTTGTGACTTTGGGCTATACAAATAAAATTGAATTGAATTGAATTGAAAAATCTTTGATATCAGTTTTTTGGGAGACTTAGCCAAAATTAGTATGTTTTCCAACTCTGACAATCCAATGCGAATCTTGCCTGTCCTCAGGAGGGACCCTATAAAGTGACGAATTTGGAGATACTTGTTAAAGTCTCTGTGAGAAATATTAAAACCAGCCCTGATTTGCTCAAATGGTTTAACAGAGTTGGAATCCAGCAGGTCCATAAACTTAGACAAGCACTTAGGTGCCCACTCCATCAGACCAATACTTCTGATCTGTACTGGTAAATCTGAATTCAGAGCTAGGGGAGATCAAAAAGAGAAAACAGGAGGAATATTCTGATATTTCCTCGCGTCTCGCCAAACTAGTAGTGTGTTATAGACAATAGACAAGAAGGGAAGTGAGTTTTCTAGGATAACAAGAATGAGATTCAAGACCCAACCATAAGGAATCTTTCCTATTCAAAAACCAATCTGACATCATTTTAAGTTGTGCTGACCAATAGTATAGTTGTAGAGAAGGCAGGGACAAGCCATCAAGATCCCTTGGCTTGGTAAGTGTAGAAAACTTAACTCTTGGGTGTTTATTGTTCCAAATATAGCGAGATATATGAGAATTCAGAGACATAAAAAATGCAGAGGTCAAATAGCACGGGATATTTTGAAATAAATAGTTTAATCGAGGAAGAATATTCATTTTTATAGTGTTGATTCTCTCAAGGAGAGAAGAATATTAGAAGAATATTAAAAGGTGTAACAACCGACTTCCCCAAGTTGATCTTGTAGCCCGACAAGGCACTGAATGTGGCTATTGATTTCAAAACTGTCAGAATTGATTTCTCAGGTTTATACATATATAAAAGGAAATCATCTGCAAATAAGGAAATAGTGTGGTTTTCCTCACTCACCCCAAACCCAGATATATCAGAGTTAGTCTTGATGACCTCGGCCAGAGGTTCAATAAACAGTACAAACAGTAAAGGTGACAGGGGGCACCCCTGTCTGCATCCCCTGCGCACTGGAAAGCCATATTAAGCCATTTGTATTAACTGTGGCTATTGGGTCTGAATAGAAGGTTTTAATCATATTAATGAAATTAGAGCCCAGGTCAAATTTTGCTAACACCAGAAACAGAAAAGACCATTCCACCCGGTCGAAAACCTTTTCGGCATCAAGGGAGACTATAAGTGCTGGATTTTTATGTGTGTTAAGATCTGAACAACCTTAAGAACGCGACGTACATTATCTGTGTCATATCTGGACTTTACAAACCCCGCTTGATCGGGGTTTATTATTTTCGGAAGAATGTTTTCCAATCTCAGAGCCAATACCTTCGCAATAATTTTGTAGTCCACATTGAGGAGACTAATAGGCCTAAATGATGAACAGTCTAAAGGGTTTTTGACTTTTTTTAGAAGTAAACTAATAGAAGCGTATCTCCAGGTAGAGGAAATGCCATCTCTCAAGATACCATTAACAGTGGGCATAAAAATTGGGTGGATCTCTGGCCAGAATTTCTTAAAAAATTCCAGTAGAAACCTGTCAGGGCCTGGACACTTCCCATTAGGCATAGATTGGATTGCAGCCCAGACCTCCTCTGGAGTGGATGCAGCATTTAGGCTGGAGCGATCCTCTTCGCAATAGTAGGTAAAGGGATATTGTTCAAATATGAAGCAATATCAGCCTCGTCGACCTTATCTGTACTATACAGGGATTAATAAAAATCCCGGAAAGTACTATTGATAATCGTTGGATCATATGTGACATCCCCATTCTGTGTTCTTATCATGTTAATTGAGCGATCATTATTTTTCAGTTGGTGGGCAAGCAGGCGACTGGATTTATTGCCAAATTCATAGTATTTCTGTTTAGTGTAAAGTAACAATTTCTGAACATGACGAGTATGATCCAAGTTGAGTGCCGTCCTAACAGCGACTAGCACCTTTAGGTTTGCTAGAGTAGGTGACTGTTTATGTATCTGCTCCAGCCTGGTCAGTTCTTTCTCAAGATTCTTTCTGTTTTCCTCTGAGGCCTTTTTCTGGTGAGAGCTGTAGTATATAAGGTGACCACGTAAAGTGGCCTTAGCTGCTTCCCAGATCGTAGCAGAGGACACTGGAGAGCTTTCATTGTCGAGCCAGAATTGTGATAAGTTGTTCTGGACAAAAGTGCAGAAAGAATCACTATTTAAAAATGATGTGTTGAATCTCCAAGTGGGAGTTCTAGGAATGTTATGTGGTGTATTCTTCTTATTCCTTGTGATCCTCCGGTGGTGATGCCGATGAAGATGTTTGAAGAGAAACGCCGCCGACACGTCTTAGTCGTATAACAAGTTTATTACAATAAGCACAGCGTCGTGACAAGTACAAGTACTTGGAGGGCTTCTGGCCAAATAATGAAAAAACCCTCCCGTCCTATGCAGGACAGGCTCTTATATAGGCAGTTTGTGCCTCCCCATGACATGTAATTAACAATAGCTCACGGCAAAAAAGTCAATGAAGTTACTTTAAAGAAAAGAAGCTGAAAGACACTAGTCACTCCTTTCCCAGGAAGAACCCCCTATAGGCTTAACCTCTGAGCTGACTCTTTATCAAGGTATCTAAACAAGTCTTTTCTTCTCCTGAACATCTGGGCTCCGACCTGTCTGACCTCTCGGTTAAATAGCCTCTGGCCTAGGAGTGGACAATAGACCAGCTTGTGACTAAACATGTATTGTGAAGTAACCCCCAGTTAAATAGCCCCTGGTCCAAGAGTGATCTGAATAGGTATCTTAAAATAAAACACATGTCTACAACAGCCTCAACATTAATATAAGACTATGCATCTATGCGCAGACACCTCAGTTAAATAATGGGTGAATGCACAGATGCACCAGAGCGTGGTCTGATAAGACAATAGAGTCCATACAGCAAGTCTGGACAGAGTGTAAAAAGTCTTTGGGAATAAAGAAATAGTCTAGTCTAGAGTATGAATTGTGGGGATGTGAATAAAACATGTAGTCTCTCAATTTAGGATTTAAATGTCGCCATATATCCATCAATCCGGTATCTGTGCATAAATCTCTAAGGCAGGGGTGTCAAACTCCTTTTGGTCCAGGGGCCGCATACAACTATATATGAGCTCAAGGGGGCCGGAGCACAAAAATCACTGCAAAAATTTGAAAATATAAAAAAAATATATGGATAAAAAAATGTGCTGAAACAAGTGCAATACAAAATCTTTTTTATTTAAAGAATTTTTCTTCAATAAAATAAAAAGTAACAACCCAAGGCTCAATGTTTGTTTCATATCTCACAGCAGAGCTCATAGCAGAGCTAGCAGATGACATGGAAGGCATGAGCTTGGATTTTTTTAACAATAAAAAAAACTTATGTAAGAAATGTTCCAGGTTACATTAATGACACAAATCAAAGCCAAGTTAGACCTCCAGTCTCCCCAAAATAATAAAAAAGTATATTTTTCCAAAACAGCTGTTGTAGTATGACCACGAGGAGACTGTTGACGTGTGGAGTGATTTTGGGGTCATAATACTGTATAACAGTGGAGTTATTGATTTTTGTTTGCAGCGTCTCTCTTGGAAGTGAAATTTGCAGACGCTCCCTGCGCACTCGTCGGGCCACTGGCTGCTCGTAGAAATCAATGTTATGCGTCCACAAAGACATGGGTTTCCTATTCATCTCCGTGAAAAAATACGAATTAGTCAATTTTTCCTGAAAGATCCGACACTCAGTGTCCAGCTTTCCCTTTTTCGACAGCGACATTTTTCCAACAAGGGTGTCAAGATTGAAACAAAGTGTCCGCTACCTGCTCTCAGAGAACCAAGCCTTCATGAGCGCCTTCTAGTGAGCCGCGGCTACACATGCGGTGTTAAGCTAACCGGCGCGCACAGAAGCGCTGCACGGTGCAGAGGTGCGTCACGATATTATAAAAAAATGTAATAAAATTATATTTTATTAAAACTGGGCCACGGGCCGGATGAAAAAGCTAGGCGGGCCGGATGTGGCCCGCGGGCCGCATCTTTGACACCCCTGCTCTAAGGACAGCAGACGATCGCGGGTTAGACATGTTTGCAGAGGAGGATTGGTCCAGAGAAATGTTCATTATGCAATTAAAATCGCAGACTAGGAAGCCCAGGCCCTTGCAGTGATGGTTAAACATTAAAATCATTTGTGACATAAACTGGGGTGAATCAATATTTGGTGCATAAATATTGAGAATAATTATATGTTGTTCAAGAATCGAACCCTTAATCAAAATAAATCTCCCCTCTGAGTCCTTTTCTTCATGTTCCAAAATGAAGGGAAGGTTCTTATTTATAAGGATGGCTGTACCTTTTTTATTCTGTGAATGGGAGGAAGAATAAACTTTGCCTACCCAGTCCCTCTTAAGTTTCAAATGTTCTATGTCAGAAAGCCTAGTTTAATACAAGTTTAATAGTTGAAGAGTTTGTGTACAATTTGACAGCAGAGCAGCTAGCGCTAACGTGCTAGCTGCTCCGCTGTCTCTGTCTGCCATTTTAGACAGACAAGTTCAAATTAAGTGCCAAGAACTACTACAATGGCTGCCGCTCGGCTTCTGCCTCCTAGGCCCTCCCCCCTCTCCTCCTTCAAGCAGGCTGAAGATGCAAAGCAACCAGGACCTAATCAGCAGCAGCTAATCTGCACCTGTTAGAATTAACATGAGCATGTTAACATTAACCTGTTATTGCTGATGCGCTGACGCGTTACCAATTAACATTAGCATGTGGACATTAGCATGTTAGTAATTAACATGTATTTAATTACTAGTTGCTAATGTTAATTAGCACGAATTTTAGCATTGGTCGCTAATGTTTGCAAATAGCATGTCTTTACAGCTTGCGCTAACGCGCTACCTGCTCTGCTGTCTCTGTCTGCCATTTTACACAGAGGAGTTCAAATTAAGTGTTAAGAACTACTAAAATGCAAGCAGGCCGAGGTTGCCAAGCAACCAGGACCAACTGTAATCAGGGGAGCAGTTACTGCACCTGTTAGAATGTCACTTCGAGACTGAGAGAAAATACTGAGACCTTCCCTCGAAGACGAAGGACTTTTGGCCAAACCGTATTTCCAATCATTGCCCTTTGGGCACCCACACCAATAAAGATTTGGCATTATTGGTGTGGGAGCTCTTTGGGCACCCACACCAATAATGCCATGAAACACGCAGAAGAACAATAGTTGTCTACGGCATTAGTTTAATACGGCCTAGTCTAATAATTTTAATGCCATGAAACATGCACTCGTCAACTACTCCCAGCTAGTGTCGTAGGCACTCGTCACTAACTAGAAAATTGTGGGCTGTTGCCGGGGGTCTTAGCATGTTAGCATTAGTATTCTTAGTGGCTGACGCACTAGCAATTAGCATTTGCATTCGCACTAGCAATTAACATTTGCACTAATTTTAGCATTGGCCACTAATGTTACCAAATTAACATGTCTTTACAGGTAGCGTTAACGCGCTAGCTGCTCTGTTGTCTTTGTCTGGCATTTTAGACAGACAACGTGTTAACAATTAGCATGTTAACATTAGTATGTTAACATTAGCATGTATTCTTAGTGACTAAAAATGAGTGGCTAGCACTGACGTGCTAGCAATTAACATTAGCATGTTAGCATTAATATGTTAGCATTACCATGTTAACATTACCATGTTAGCATTAACATGTTACCATTAGCATGTTAACATTACCATGTTAGCAATGAGCATATATTTAATTTTTTGTGGCTAGTACTAATTGCTAGAGCAATTAACATTAGCAGGTTACAGTTAGCAGGTCAGCATTAGTATGTTAGCATTGGCATGTATTTAATACTGAATGACTTATGTTAATTGCTAACGCGCTAGCTGCTCTGCTGTGTTTGTAATTTTAGACAGACAACACGCTAGCATTTTTTAACATTAGCGTATATTCTTAGTGAATAAAAATGAGTGGCTAGCACTGACGTGGGCACCCACACCAGTAAAGATTTGGATAACAATAGTGTGGGAGCCCTTTGGGCAATAATAAGCATGGTGGATAACATATAGTGTGCGCCTTGCACGCACATTCAATAAGCCTGAGAGGTTTTAAAGAGTGTGCTCATTCAGGCACACTAAATAAGCGGAATAAGCGTGGTGAATAACATAGTGTGCGTCTTGCACACACACTTAATAAGCGTGGTGGATAACACATAGTGTTCGCTTTGCACAGACACTGAGTTATAATGAATGATAAAATGACAATGAATTACAATAAATGCCAAACTAGAGGAAAAAGATAAGATAAGAAAAAGTATGGGTGGATTGGTGTGGCCTGTTAGAGGTAGAAATGAGCCTGTTATCTTAGTCCAGAGTGAAATAGGCAACTTTTACTCCCTTAACATAAGTGAAACACTAATTATTTTCTATATAATTTCACTAGCAAGGACTACAACATCAACAGGATATGTTTAAATTATTTATTCACAAAACAGAAAGATTGAGAGTGAAGCGTGAACTCTTGTACTGCTTCAGTCTGTTGCTGCTTTGTGGAGAAGCTTCAGTGTGGAATCTGCCTCGGCATGACAAACAATCAGAACCAGAATATCTTTCAACCAGTGGCTGGAAAGTGCTGGACTAAAAGACACTCACTACAACATTAATAGAGGTGGGGGTCTTGCAGCAAATTCTTCTGTATGCTGAATAAACATTCACAACTCAATGTCAGTAAATGTCATTGTTACAGTCAGTCTCCGCTCCGCCCACTCCAGCCTCCCGGATTCCCGCCCTGTGTCTGTCACGCCCTAATTACCGGCGTATTTAAACCCCCTGTCTCTCATTCACAGTTGCCAGATTGTTAGTGTACTATGCGACCTACTCTCCAGCGATTTCCTTGTGTGCCTTTCGGTTTTGACCCTCGCCTGTTTTTGGACCCTGATCTTGCCTTCCCCTTTTGGATTGTCTGCCTGCTTCACCTGATTGACTTCCCGTGTACCGAACCTTTGCCTGAATACTGGTTACCTGCTGAATCCGCCTCCCGAGTCCTGCACTTGAGTCCTGTCTCCGTGCCTTGTAATAGAACAATCTGGCCAGCCATGGACTCAGCAGACTCGGACGCTGTGCACGCCGCTGTCCGGGCCCAGGGCTCCCGGATTCATCACCAGGGGGAACAGCTGTCTGCCGTTTGTGTGGTGGTTAACGAACTCAAGGACCACCAACAGAGTTTCCAGGCCTCGGTCGGAAGTGAGGTAGGGCAGCTGAAGGCCCAGATCCAGCAGCTGGTGACTCGCCTGGAGGGTCTTTCCGTGCTTCCACCTCCGGCGTCAACCCCCGCTGTTCCAACTCCTGCTCCCGCTCCATACTCTCCGGTGGTCTCGGTTGCTCCAGCTGCTCCTCTGGCTCGACCGGATCGTTTCTCCGGTGAGGCGGGCAAGTGTCGGTCATTTCTAGTTCAGTGTGGCCTTCACTTTGAACTACACGCCGGGAGTTTCCCCACCGAGCGGGCTAAGGTGGCTTTCATTGTCACTCATCTGTCGGGCAGAGCGGAGGCCTGGGCCACAGCAGAATGGGCACGGGACTCTCCCATCTGCTACTCTCTGAGTGCATTCACGGACGCTCTGAGCAAGATCTTTGACTCCACCGCTCCCAGCCGGGAGGCGGCCCAGGCTCTGCTGTCGCTACGGCAAGGCAGACGTTGCGTAGCGGACTACGCCATCGAGTTTCGCACCCTAGCGGCCGACAGCGGGTGGAACTCGGCCTCGTTGTTCGACGCTTTCCTTCATGGTCTCTCCGCCTCCATTAAAGACCTTCTTGTCCCTCTGGACCTCCCCTCCGACCTCGACTCGTTAATCGCCCTCGCCATTCGCACCGACAACAGGCTGATGGAGAGGGAGAAGGATAGGGGCCGGCGTGCCGTGGTCTCTCCCGGGCACCCGACGCCATTTTCGGGTCGCTCGCCACAGCGCTCCAGCGCTGCAGCGCCACCACCAGCTTCGGAGGAGCCCATGCAGCTGGGTCGAGCCCGGCTCTCTCCAGAGGAGCGACAGCGACGCCTACGGGAGGGCAGGTGCATCTACTGTGGGGTGTCGGGACATTTTCTCGCGTCTTGTCCAGTAAAAGGGCAGGGCTCACCAGTGAGGAGAGCACTGGTGAGCCAAATAACGTCTTCCAGTGATCTCTCCCGACCGCTCCTCTCTACAGAACTTGTCACCTGCGAGCAGAGGGCTGCTCATTCGGCATTAGTGGATTCTGGCGCAGACGCAAATCTCATGGACCAACAGGTGGCGGAGCGTCTGGGCCTTGAAGCCGTTCCCCTGTCCGAGACGCTGGAAGCCACCGCCCTCGATGGTCGCCTTCTGTGCCGGGTGTCTCATCGCACCCAAGCTGTTCGGCTCAACATAAATGGTAACCATTCAGAACTCATCAGCTTTCACATCTTCCGGTCGTCTCTGCACCCGCTAATTCTGGGGTTACCTTGGCTTATTAAGCACAATCCTCACATTGATTGGTCCACGGGCAGAGTGTTGAAATGGGGAAAGGATTGTTGTTTCACCTGTTCTCCATCCGTCTGTGCTGTCAAGTCTGTAGCAGGTTCAGATGCCTTAGCACCAGATGCCACCTCTTTGTCCGGTTATGACCACAGTGAGCCTCCGGACTTGACTGGTGTTCCCGGCAGCTACCACGACCTGCACGACGTTTTCAGCAAGACTCGGGCTATGTCTCTGCCTCCTCACCGTTCATAAGACTGCAGCATTGATCTCCTTCCGGGGACCTCTCCACCCAAAGGTCGTTTGTACTCTCTCTCTCCGCCAGAGAGGGAGGCCATGCAGCAGTACATCGACTCCTCATTGGAGGCTGGTATCATCCGTCCATCTTCCTCCCCTGCTGGTGCTGGCTTCTTCTTTGTGGAAAAGAAGGATAAATCTCTCCGACCCTGCATCGACTATCGCGGCCTGAATAACATCACCATAAAGAATAGGTACCCCCTCCCTTTAATCTCCTCGGCATTCGAACTCTTGAAGGGTGCTAAGATTTTTTCTAAGCTGGATCTTAGAAACGCCTACCACCTAGTGAGGATCAGGGAGGGGGATGAGTGGAAGACAGCATTTAATACTCCTTGTGGACACTATGAGTATCTGGTCATGCCTTTTGGTCTAACTAATGCCCCAGCTGTCTTCCAGGCTATGGTCAACGATGTCTTGCGGGATATGTTGAATCTGTATGTTTTTGTGTACCTGGATGACATTCTGATTTTTTCCCCGGACGAGACAACACATATTCAACATGTGCGGTCGGTACTGCAGCGCCTTCTCTATCACAAGTTGTTCGTGAAGGCAGAGAAGTGTGAGTTCCATGTGACGACCGTCTCCTTCCTGGGCTTCATCATTTCCACTGACCATATCCAGATGGACCCAGAGAAGGTTAGTGCTGTAGCCAAGTGGCCGACCCCTTCAAATCGCAAGATGGTGCAGCGTTTCCTGGGGTTTGCAAATTTTTACAGGAAGTTCATTAGGAACTTTAGTGCGGTGGCAGCGCCTTTGCATGCTCTAACTTCTCCCCATGCCAGGTTCCAGTGGTCCTCTCAGGCTGAGTCTGCCTTTCAGAGGCTTAAAGACCGGTTCACTTCAGCTCCGATTCTCGCCCTCCCTGACCCACATCTCCAGTGCATTGTGGAAGTGGACGCCTCAGATCTGGGTATCGGGGCTGTGCTTTCTCAGCGGTCGACTGCTGATGGCAAGCTCCATCCCTGTGCTTTTCTTTCTCGGAAACTTTCCCCAGCGGAGAGGAATTACGACGTGGGTGACCGGGAACTGCTGGCCGTGAAGGTGGCGTTGGAGGAGTGGCGACACTGGCTGGAGGGAGCTGAGCAGCCGTTTCTGGTATGGACCGATCACAAGAATTTAGAGTACATCAGAACAGCGAAGCGCCTCAATTCCAGACAAGCCAGGTGGGCGCTCTTCTTTAACAGGTTCAACTTCACTCTATCATACCGTCCGGGTTCAAAGAATGTTAAACCTGACGCCCTTTCCAGGATGTTTGATCCAGACTCCAGTCCTAAGACACCCTCCACAATTCTCCCTTCTTCCTGTGTAGTGGGAGCAGTCACGTGGGCTATTGAGAGGAGAGTGAGGGAAGCCTCTGCTAACACCCCTGCTCCGGCAGGTTGTCCACAGGGCCGTCTTTTTGTGCCTGTTCCATTGCGTCCTCAGGTGATCCATTGGGCCCATACGTCACGAGTCGCCTGCCATCCGGGAACTGCTCGGACCATCTTTGTAATCAGACAGCGTTTCTGGTGGTCAGCTATGGAGAAGGAGGTGAGGGAGTATGTGGCTGCCTGTCCGGTTTGTGCAAGGAACAAGGTCTCCCGGCAACCCCCAGCGGGCCTTCTGCAACCTCTCCCTGTGCCCCACCGCCCCTGGTCTGACATCTCGTTGGACTTCGTCACAGGTTTGCCCCCATCTGAGGGTAACACTGCGATTCTTACCATTGTGGACCGGTTCTCCAAGATGGTACACTTTGTGCCCCTTTCCAAACTACCCTCTGCCAGAGAAACGGCAGAGATCTTGTTGCATCAGGTGTGTCGTCTTCATGGTTTTCCCAGGGATGTGGTGTCGGATCGCGGTCCACAGTTTGTGTCTCGGTTTTGGAAGGCGTTTTGCTCTCTCATAGGGACCACTGTCAGCCTGTCCTCTGGGTTCCACCCTCAGTCTAACGGACAGACTGAGAGGCTCAATCAAGAGTTGGAGACGGGTCTTCGCTGCCTTGTCTCCCAGAACCAGAGATCTTGGAGCAAGCACCTCATATGGGTGGAGTATGCACACAACACACTGCCTAGCTTCTCTTCTGGTCTCTCTCCCTTCCAGTGTGCATACGGTTACCAGCCGCCATTGTTCCCAGAGTCTGAGGTGGAGGTGGGGGTGCCATCTGCCCAGGTTTTCATCCGCCGCTGCAAAAAGATCTGGGCTGGGGCCCGCCACATACTACTCCGTAGCGCCGCTCGAAGCAAGAGGGTGGCAGATCGGCGCCGGACTCCAGCTCCTTCATATCGACCGGGAGACCAGGTTTGGCTATCGACGCGGGACCTGCCACTTAGGGTGGAGAGCCGGAAACTGGCTCCTCGGTTTGTTGGACCCTTCCCCGTCTCCAAGGTCATCAACCCTGCCGCAGTTCGCCTTCGGCTCCCCAGGTCCATGAAGGTCCATCCCACATTCCTATGTCAGCCGCCTGAAACCAGTTAAGGAGAGTCCTCTGGTCCCAGCCTCCAGACCCCCGCCACCCCCCCGAGTCGTTGACGGAGGTCTGGTGTACACGGTTAAGCGACTGCTGGCGGCGCGAAGGAGGGGCCGGGGATATCAGTATCTGGTGGACTGGGAGGGGTACGGTCCAGAGGAGCGGTCATGGGTGCCGGCCAGCTACATTGTCGATCCGACCCTCATCAAGGACTTCCATCAGCGTCATCCGGATCTTCCTGGGACTTCCGGTGCCGTCCCTTGAGGGGGGGGCACTGTTACAGTCAGTCTCCGCTCCGCCCACTCCAGCCTCCCGGATTCCCGCCCTGTGTCTGTCACGCCCTAATTACCGGCGTATTTAAACCCCCTGTCTCTCATTCACAGTTGCCAGATTGTTAGTGTACTATGCGACCTACTCTCCAGCGATTTCCTTGTGTGCCTTTCGGTTTTGACCCTCGCCTGTTTTTGGACCCTGATCTTGCCTTCCCCTTTTGGATTGTCTGCCTGCTTCACCTGATTGACTTCCCGTGTACCGAACCTTTGCCTGAATACTGGTTACCTGCTGAATCCGCCTCCCGAGTCCTGCACTTGAGTCCTGTCTCCGTGCCTTGTAATAGTCATACAGTAAGTATTGTACTGGATGTGTGATTAGTAAGTTGGCATGGCATGAAGTGGTGGGGTGGTAGAGTTAAATGTAATATCTTTTATTGGGCCCCAAAATCTCTGGCACCACTCCAACTAGCACACAAAATATGCAGAGTATTGTGCTGCATAAAAACAAGGATGTGTAGTTAGTTGTTGATTTGGTTGTTGAAATGATTGCTAGAAATGGCTTCAGGTGCTAACACGTTTGTGGATAAATTGAGGGTAAAGCAAAATTTTCTGGTTTACACTATGGAACAGAATTACTTTCCTCAGCTCAGTGATGAAGACCATTTCTACCAGCAGGTGACCAGTAATACTTTAAGCCCCCTGCTGGCTCTGTGGTGGCCTGTAATTCCATGTTAAATGCTTTTGCAGTTCATTTTCCTGATGTCATATGTACAGTACATGTTTAGTAAATCTGTTGGATCTTGATAGATCTACTTGTCATTATTTTTTGTCAATGGCCTGCTGTTGAGCATGTACACTCAATTTTAAATGGGGTACCAGTGTTTGTTTATCAATTATAGTTTATATTATTATTTGTAGTATCTGTAATATGTATTAGTCACATATGTATCAGTTCCATCTCAAAGTTGGGGTCAGTTCGCCTACATAAATGCACCCACATGATAAACAACATGAAAACACATTTTTTTTTCTGCCTCTCGTAGTATGTCTCCATACAGATAGTTTAGTTCTATTAGTCTAGGTGTTGAGATTTCTGCATCCACCCCAATATAAATAAAGGTGACATAAAGCAAAATAGAGAAATCCTAAAAAACAACAACACAAACAAACAAACATATTACTACTACTACTACAGGCAGGGACGGATTGGCAATCTGGCATACCGGGCATTTGCCCGGTGGGCCGACGTGCTATTTGGGCCGATAAATCCTGATTTTTTTTTTATTTTTTAATATTATTTTATTTAATATTGTTCTGACCGGCCCACAACGAGTAGATCACGCAGCCCAAACACACTGTTAAACAACCACTCTGTACGCTTTGGTCCCGCCTACAGGCACAAAAAAAAAAAGGCTTTGCAAGATTTTGTTTTCTTACCACCGGCCCTTACACGCTGACTGACAGGGGACCCGCCCCCTTGCTCTCATACAGGTGCATTTATGGACCATGGGAAACCACAGAACTCACATTGTAACACACAGCACATTACTGCAGGGTCGCTACAATACATTGTAGGCTACACTGGCTGGAAGAGAAAACAAGCCTAGCTCAGTAGCCTACTTTTTATGTCTTTTATTCTAAATAAAAAATAGTCTTTAATGTGAGAAAACGTGTTCACCATTCACCAACAATAACAATAAGTCTAATTTCTTATTAGACTATTATTGTCTGTGGGGTGAGTACTAGTCTGGCCTATTGGCTAAGTTACTTTTTTGTCCTGCAGATATAGCAGTTCTTTATGTAGCCTAGGTGGTAGGGACAATGTAGGCTACATAACTGATAGAAAATCTCACTTTTAAAATTATATCATTTTGTCAATGTTATGTGAATGCAGCTGCGGGTATCTGTACATTCCAGTATTTCTAGCCTAGGCATATTTAAAGCCACCACCACTCACCAAAAATGTGAGTGAAAACTGAAGAGTCAGCACTCTCATTTTCTTTGTTCATCTAGTAGTCCTCGGGTAAGCTCTTACTTAGGCCTGGGGAAAAAAATGGGCTGTTTTATGTAGCTAGGTGGCTAAATACAATGCAAGTTAGCCTACAAAGAAAGAAAATAGCACTTTTTAAAATGACATAATTTTGTTCATTGCTAGTGTTATGTCAATGCAGCTGTGTGTTTGTTTATATAAATATATTATAAACAGGCTGTATTTCAGTCAGTCATTGTAATTGTACAATATGTTTGTGTTGATTGTCCTGTACACGTGACATCCATTGCACGTCTGTCTGTCCTGGGAGAGGGATCCCTCCTCTGTGGCTCTTCCTGAGGTTTCTTCCACATTTTTTCCTGTTTAAGTTTTTTGTGGGCAAGTTTTTCCTCACTCGAACCGAGGGTCTAAGGACAGAGGGTGTCACTCCCTGTACAGATTGTAAAGCCTCAATGGAAAATGGACTTTGTGACTTTGGGCTATACAAATAAAATTGACTTAATATGATTTGATTATTTATGTCCTGTTGAGCTAGGTTGTTTTAAAGACTTGCACAGTTGCACTGAAAAAACTGAAAAAGTGTGTTATCAAATGGTGTGGGCCAGTCTGGTCCAAAATGCCAGGGCCGATTTTTTGTCCCAGTCCGTCCCTGACTACAGGTAAATTATGCTTTTGTAATTCAAGTGAAGTTCTTCATGAAAAATAGTTTCCGTCTCACATCTCATCTCTTTTCCAAGCAGTTCCTTTTATCATGTCATTTTCTCTTCCTCCTCTCAGCTTCTTGAGGTGTGTGTGTGTGTGTGTGTGTGTGTGTGTGTGTGTGTGTGTGTGTGTGTGTGTGTGTGTGTGTGTGTGTGTGCGCACACATCTCCTGCACCAGTGTTAATTAGCAGAGGCCAGGTGGATGAGGTGATGAAGTGTTATAATACCCTTTACAACACCACTCCCACTGTTATTGCGCATGTGCTCTCTCTCTCTCTCTCTCTCTCTCTCTCTCTCTCTCTCTCTCTATCTCTATCTCTCTCTCTCTCTCTCTTACACACACACGCTCACACACACACACACACACACACACACACACACACACACACACACACACACACACACACACACACACACACACACACACACACACAGTGCAGATGTGCCCTTATTTACAGTTATATCTATTTTGGGGTATACGTGAAATGTTCTACTATCTGTCTGCAGATGATTCAACTGCACAGCTGTTGTCGTTTAAATTTTTGACATTTCAACTCAATGTCCTTCCTTTCTTTTAACCCATGACTGTTCCTAGTACCTTGGTACAAGTTGGTACATGTATTTTTGGTAGAGGTGCAACACAGTTAGAAAGAAAATCATTTTTTACACCTTTCCAGAAATAATGTGAGCAGCAAAAAGAGAAACAGAGAAAGAGAAAGAGAAAACCTAGGATACACTAACACACTGAAACTTACAAAGAAAATACTATTTGCTATATTAATGTCAGATAAAATAAAAATAAGTGTTGTGATTTTGCTAGTTTTGCTGTCTTAACCAAGCCTAAACAACTAATTATGTATATGTCATTAATCAAGCTCAATTCATCTACCGGTAACTCACATAAATGGTAAATGGTAAATGGACTGTACTGATATAACACCTTTCTAGTCTTGCGACCACTAAAAGCGCTTTTACACTACACCCATTCACACACATTCATACACTGATGGCGTTAGCTGCCATACAAGGTGCCAACTGCTCATCAGTTTAAGGAGCTAACCATTCACACACATTCACGCAGCCTTCGGGGGCAATTTGGGGCTCCTCCTGTCTGGAGGAGGAGAATCTGGAGCCAGGGTTTGAACCACCGATCTGATTAGTGGACAACGTAGGCTACCTCTGAGTGACAGCCACCCCCACATACTACAGTAGACATACTGGACAACTTCATTGTAACCAACAGTAGCTGACTGTCACTCTTCTCACTCTTCTTCTTTTTATAGTGCTGCCTCTTGCAGGTCAGTCCAGTCAGTGAGTAAATAAGTTTGGCAGATGTGCCCTGCTTTTTCCTGGAGCTCCCACCCCTCCCACTCCCTCCTAAAAAGGTTTGAGGTTTGGGTAGCAGTGGTGCACTGTATAGTGCCTTTATGGAAGGATTATAGCTTTCATAGCTGCCAAAGAGAGAGAGAGAGAGAGAGAGAGAGAGAGAGAGAGAGAGAGAGAGAGAGAGAGAGAGAGAGAGAGAGAGGTAAAGTCAGGACTCAATATTCATGATGGTACTGTCTCTGCTTAGACGCACTGCAGTAGTCTCAGTCTCCTTCTCTCTTTCTTCCTCTCCACTTCTCTGTTTAACCTCCTCAGCAGGTTGCCACTATACCATAAGTATAATATCTCTTTGTCTCAGTCCCTGTTGCTGTCTCTCTCTGTCTCCCTGTCTCTCTCTCTTGCTGTCTCTCTTTCTCTGACAAACTCACTCTCTCTCTTTTTCTCTCTCCCTCACACACATGCATGCACGAACACACACAGTGACCTTGACAGACAGCAAAGGCACAGGCTACAGGCAGAAGTTGCTCTTTGATCAGAACAAACTATTTACAATAAGCTATATAATTACAAGGTCGGATCAGAAGCAGTGTGTAGTGTAGTGTATTGTTACACTGTTTGTAACAGAACCTCTGCAGCAGATTAGATAGACATTACATGTGCAGAGGGACCCAGCTCTACGATAACATATGATTGTAAAACTAACAATGAGTGGCAGCAATGTTATGGATTTAATCAAAATAATGATGAACCATAATGATGTTTAAATGTAAGCTTGCTCAAAAGCAAATGATGGAAACATCCCATTGGAAAGTCAGGCTTGATTATAGCCAGCACCAATAACTCTAAAGCCTAAATCTAGCTAAGTTCCCACACAATTTACAGAGATATGTGAGTTCTCAGAGAAAGTAAACAGTGGCAGGAGAACCAGCTGATTTGTAAAGCAATCAATGTGTCTTCTTGTACATACCCCACTGAAAGTAGAAGTTATCTCTATCACTGCTAAATGAGTTTGAATGACTTCTTCTGCAGATACTGGAAAAGCCTCATGAATGAATATGAGGTCTGTGGAATGTAGAGAGCAAGTTCAAACTGAGATTTGCTGACTACTGCTTTTACAGGACACCGTGCAGCAGAAGGGGTGTCTACTGCATTCCAATTCTTATACAACGTGTTAAGCAATATAAAAGAAAGCGCCTTTACTCATTGTGTTATGCACGGTACTTTTATTTTGAAGGATGTCTGTTATCCTATCCCGGATGTGTTGTGTGTTTCCCCGGGAAAAAGTTGACGCTTGTATGTAACAGTGGTCGAGCCATGTTAAAATAAAAAGGTAAGTTGGAAGCTGTACTGAAGTGGAGTCTAAATGAAAATACTTAACAGGTTATGGGCCCAGGCAGCTTCGGACACAGCTAACGGCTACTGACGCCGAGAAGAGGCAAAGAATGAGAGCCAACTTGAAGATAATAGCGGGCAAAGTGAGGAGTGTCGCGACGCATTACGCGACCGCCGAAACGGTCAGTAGCAGTGCTAACAGGCTAGCAGAAGAAAATACTGCCACAACACGTGCAAAGATGGCGGGCAGAGGAGCAGCAGGGATGCTATCGCCGCAACTCTTTTTTGATGGAACAGAGGATAAGTATGACCTGTGGGAAACAAGACTTCTTGGTCACTTACACAGTTTAAAACTGAAACTAGAGACTATTTTACACGAGCCCACGAATGCTAATGAAGAGCAGTTAGCTCAAGACAGACGGAAGAATGCTGACTGCTATGTTCAACTGATAAGACTGATAGATGATAAAAGCCTATCGCTAATCAGGCATGACGCTGCCGATAATGGCAGGGAGGCACTGAAGATATTGAAAGAACATTATTCGGGTAAAAGCAAGCCAAGAATAATAAGTTTATACACATCGTTGACCAAGCTACGAATGGCAGAAAACGAAAGTGTCACAGACTATATTATAAGAGCGGAAAATATCATCACTGCTTCGAGAAATGCAGGTGAAACCATGAGTGATGGACTAATTGTAGCCATGGTACTTGGCGGGCTACCGGACATGTTCAAGCCCCTAGCTGTCCATGTAACACAAAATGAAGACCAAGTTACATTCGCAGACTTCAAAAGGAGGCTGAGAATTTATGAAGAAGCTGAAAAGATGAAAACAGCTGAATCAACGGACAATGTGATGAAAACACACATAAAGCATAACAAGCAAAATATGAATAAACACTTTGAAAACAAAAGACATGAAGATGTAAGTGTGACTTGCTACAGGTGTGGAATAAAAGGGCACAAAGCAAGACAATGTACACGAAAAGTGTGGTGCAGTTACTGTAGAAGCAACACACATAAAGAATCCCTGTGCAGGAAAAAGGGGGAACAAGATGGCGCCAGAAAAGTTGCAGAGAAAGAGCAAGAAGATAATGATGACCATCTCTTCATGGCGAAACATATAAAGACTGAGAAACCAGGAGACAACATAAAGAAGAAAGGCATCATGGTAGATGGAGGAGCAACCTCCCACATCGTGAACGACATGAACAAGTTTGTGAGCTTCGATGACACGTTTCGGCCAGAGACCCACGCAATCGAGCTGGCAGATGGGACTAAGCGCAACGGAATCGCTCAACGCAGAGGAACGGCTGTGATTCATCTCCTGGATAGCACCGGACGACAACACAGAGCACAGCTTCGACAAGCACTCTACATGCCGTCGTATCCTCAAGACATCTTCTCAGTGGCTAGAGCAGCAAATGGAGGAGCAATAATCACCTTCAAGAAACAGAACAGTCACATGATCACAAAGATGGCAGCAGGTTTGACATTCATGAAAGTGGCAATTTGTATTATTTACCAACAGTTGAACAGAGTGTTGATAAATGTAAAGTGTCCCACGACATACAAACCTGGCATGAGATTATGGGTCATTGTAATTATGAAGATGTGCAAAAGTTACAAGGTGTTGTTAAAGGCATGGTGATAAAAGGGAGTGTGGTCAGACCAACACAGATATGTGAAGTGTGTACAAAAGGAAAATTCACACAGAGTAGAAATAGAGAGCCAGACAAAAAAGCTACTAAACCCTTACAGCTAGTCCACACTGATCTAGCTGGTCCAATGCGAACTCCAAGTATAGAGGGACACAGATATGCACAATCTTTTACAGATGATTACTCGGGTACCATGTTTGTGTACTTTCTTAAAGCCAAAAGTGATGCAGTTCATGCCACAGAAAGATTTTTGGCAGACATAGCACCTTATGGTGAAGTCAAGTGCGTCCGTTCAGACAACGGCACTGAGTTTACAACTAAAGATTTCCAAGAACTATTGACCAAGAATAAGATAAGGCATGAAAAATCTGCACCCTACTCGCCACACCAGAATGAAACAGCAGAGAGAGGTTGGCGAACTCTCTATGACATGGGCAGGTGTTTACTGATAGAGAGTGAATTACCAGATAAACTATGGAACTATGCTGTACAGACAGCTGCTTATGTGAGAAACAGGTGCTACAGCAGACGCACAAGAAAAACCCCATATGAGATGTTCACAGGTGTGAAACCGGATGTTTCCAAACTGCAGAAGTTCGGGTCCACCTGTTTTGCCTACAAACAGGAGAAAGGGAAGTTAGATTCCAGTTGTCAGCAAGGTGTTTTTATAGAATATGATAAAAACAGCCCAGCTTATCTGGTGTACTATTCAGACACAGAAAAAGTTCAAAAGCACAGGTTAGTGAAATTCACAACCAAAACAGCAAATGAAAAAGAGACACAAACATCAGAAACACACACTGAGTATCATGATGATGGTGTACAGCCAAAAAGTCATGATTAAGGACAAATGGCTGATGGAAACCATGAAAATGAAAATGCATCAACTCATGATAATGATGTTTCTGAAACTGCTCCAAAACAGACTGAAGTGCCTCAGCAAGAAGACGCTGAGAGAGCAAGGCGGAACCCAAAGAGGGAAAGAAAGAAACCAACTTACCTACAGGACTTTGAAACTGAGGAAAAGGTAGACAACTTGCAAACATGTATTGACTTTTGTTACAGAGCAGTGTGTGACATTCCTCAGACATACCAGGATGCTATTGCTTCAACCAACTCAAGGCAGTGGATCAGTGCTATGAATGAGGAAATGCAATCACTGAAGGAGAATGAAACATTCAGCCTAGCCCATCTTCCACCAGGCAAACGTGCAGTGGGGGGCAAATGGGTGTACGCACTCAAGAGTGACACTGATGGATCAGAAAAGTACAAAGCAAGATACGTAGCAAAAGGCTACAGTCAAAAACAAGGAACTGACTACGAAGAGACATTCTCACCTACTGCTGATATGACCAGTGTGAGGGTGATCATGCGGAAGGCAGCGCAGGAGAATCTGGTGCTGCATCAAATGGACGTTAAAACAGCATATTTACATGCACCTATTGACTTTGAACTTTACATTAATCAACCAGAGGGTTATGAGACATGGTCAGACACAGGTGAAAAACTAGTGTATAAACTGCACAAGTCTCTCTATGGTCTCAAGCAGTCCGGAAGAAACTGGAATGCTATGTTATACGCATGTTTGATCAGAAATGATTTCACACAGAATCCTGCTGAT
This sequence comes from Collichthys lucidus, assembly GCA_004119915.2. NCBI lineage: Eukaryota > Metazoa > Chordata > Actinopteri > Sciaenidae > Collichthys > Collichthys lucidus. The sequence goes on along the minus strand of CM014088.1, from coordinate 9,728,676 downwards.
CATTGTGTGTATACAAAAGAAAAACATGATGAAAAGGTAATTCTCATTGTATGGGTTGATGATCTGATAATAGCAGCTAGCAATGAAAGTGTATTGACAAATGTGAAAACAATGCTAACTGAAAAGTTCAAAATGAAAGATCTGGGAAGACTCAGACACTTTCTAGGAATAGACTTTGAACAAAAAGAGGGTCAGGTTGTTATGTCACAGAAAAGATATGTGAACAAAATACTGAAAAGATTTGAAATGGAAGACTGTAGGACAAGAGAGACCCCGTGTGAACCAAAACTTGACTATTCAGAAAATGCTGAAAAAATGACAAATTCAAGAAAGTATAGAGAAGCAGTGGGAAGTTTAATATACTTGTCCACATGCACTAGGCCTGACATAAGTTTTGTGGTCAGTAAACTTTCACAGCATTTTGATGATCCAACTGAAGAACACTGGAGCACAGTGAAGCATGTGTTCAGGTATCTTAAAGGTACAGCAGAACAAAGTCTATGCTTCAAAAGAAATGACACGAGTAAACTAGGTTTGAAAGTGTACAGTGATGCAGACTGGGCATCAGAGAGAGCAGACAGGCGTAGTATCTCAGGTTATTGTGTCAGTCTAGGTGAAGGAAGCTCTCTTATTTCATGGAAATCAAGAAAACAACCAACGGTTGCACTTTCTACGTGTGAAGCAGAATACATTGCATTAGCATCAGCTATACAGGAATGTATATATTTGAAACAGCTACTTAAAAGAATGGACAAGTACCAGTATACACAAGCAAAAGTGTACGAAGACAATCAAGGTACTATTGCACTTGCAAAGAACCCTGTAAACAGGCAAAGATGCAAGCACATAGACATCAAGTATCACTTCATCAGGGAAGTTGTAAACAGTGGTAAGATACTTCTGGAGTATTGTTCTACTGAGCAAATGCTTGCTGATGTAATGACAAAACCAGCTACTAAACTGAAACTGAAAAGGTTTGTCAAAGACATGTTTGGTACATAAATGTACATAAAATGTTATGTTCCCAGGAAAGCCATTAAGTTAAAGGCGAGTGGGGGTGTTAAGCAATATAAAAGAAAGCGCCTTTACTCATTGTGTTATGCACGGTACTTTTATTTTGAAGGATGTCTGTTATCCTATCCCGGATGTGTTGTGTGTTTCCCCGGGAAAAAGTTGACGCTTGTATGTAACAGTGGTCGAGCCATGTTAAAATAAAAAGGCAAGTTGGAAGCTGTACTGAAGTGGAGTCTAAATGAAAATACTTAACACAACGACTGCTTTATTGTCCTGAACACAATCTCATGTAGTAGCCTGTGTGTGGCTGTTCTGTTCGATTCATTTCATATAGAATATATGAATAAAATTAATATTCAAATTAGTAACAGTATTGGTTTATTAACAGAAAATAATAGTGTTACCAGCAAGTGCTATGCCTGCTTGTGTGTTTATCAATACAGTTGTGTATGTTGTAAAGCCCGGTCGTGTCTAAACTTATCAAACTGATTTTAGAAGGTAATCCTGCGAAAGAAAGGGGACCTACAAAATTATTAGAAGCTTCTTGTCCTTAAAGAGAGTGATTTATCTTGGCGGTTATTTCATTAATATTAACAGGGATTGGACCAAGTCGATATCAACATATCATCTTTGTAATACTGAAGATTTAAAAGAAAAAAGTCAACAACTTTGCTAACAGCCAAACATCAACAAGATCAACAGCAGACACAGCAGCAGCTAATATTACTGACTAGTCCAACAGCAGTCAGCCCAGCTCGGCGTCTGTCTTTCAGCTTTTTATTTCACCAAGCTCTTGCCTTGTCACACCACTGTAAGCCAGGTTATCCACCTCAGGTTTGCAAGGAAAGCTCTTTTCTCCAGAAATCGTGAAAGAAGCCTTCTTTAAAAGTGGTTGGAGGGTTTTCTTCGGCTGTCTCGTGGATTCTGCCTGCACCACTATTGCCATCTTTGTTGGTGCTATTGCTAGCTGTGGCTAGTGCTGGTGGGCTGGGAGTTGTAGCTTTCTTGGCATTAGCTCTGGAAGACGATTTTGCTGTCATTTTGTTTATGTAGGAGGCCAAAAAGCTAAACTCAAACAACTTAAAGTTGTAAATAAAGTAATATGTGTTACACCACAAAGCGACAACATCAGTGAAATTACAATGAACAAGAAAGACTATGAAGAAGCCAGGGGGAGACTTATACACACTGCTGTAACAACCTCTGCTCCCGTTCTAACTGTAATTCATTTATGTAAAAATTAAAGTCCCTTTTCACCGGGTGTTTCCATTATTCTGCCACATACTTATAATCTGCTTTTTGTTAGTCCTGGTTAGCCTCATCCTGGCTTCATTTATGGTTGAGTTGGCTGTCTGATCACATACACTAACAAGTTGTGTGACTATGTTAGGCTTCTTTTGTTCTTGCTCTTGTTCTTCCTCCCCTTCTTTTTCTTCTTCTTCTTTCTTTATGACACATTGTCCTTCTCTCTCTTTCTGGACTATTCTCTATTCTCTGTAGTGTTACCACATTTTTAATTCTCCTTCGTACTTTCTGTATGATAAAGGTTCCAACAGCGATCAGGATCTGTAAGTAGAGCTACTATAGAATGTAAGCAGGATGTGATGGAAACTGCTCTCTCTCACTCACACACACACACACACACACACACACACACACACACACACACACACACACACACACACACACACACACACACACACAGGACGAGGATAAAAGGTGGGATGTAGTGGTATGACCTGATAAAATGTGACAGACACAATTGAGACAACGGACTGACTTGGCTCTGCCTATGTATTTGTGTGCATGTTATTATCTAGTCTTCTATTCAGTCATACTAATATTATACAAATGTTGGGAGTTGGTTCATGTAGAGACACTCTCAGGAACACTTCAGAAAACAGTCAATGAACTCAGTTCAGACTCGACCATGCAAAGAGAAAGACAGATATACTGCAGACTTCTCTGGACCTGAGCTCATCTGATATGGACTGATGGAAAGTGTGCTGTAGTCTACATTTCAGACAATCATCAAATGATCATGGACTCATATACTGAGAACCAATTTTTCAGTTCAGTAACTTTTTTCGAATTGGGGCTGTATGTGGACCAACAACAACCTGTACATCTCATCACAACACTGACAAATCTATTAACAATATTCTAGTTTAGGAATAGGTAGATCCATCAATGAGCACAACATCAGACCTTTTACAATCACTGGACTCAGAGATTGGTGGTGATTAAGAGAGATAAGAAGTTCTAAATCAGGTTATGTAGAGGATTAATAAATCATCACTTGTTCAAATAGCCAGATATTTATATATGGCCATTTCCTCATAGTTTCATGTTGCCTTTCTGGTAGCAATTTCATGTTGAAACATGAATATAATTTTTTGCTTTACTTTCAGGTAACACTGAGGATGCAATATTACAAGTTACAAATCAAGCAATATTAATGTATTACAGAAAACAACAGCTGATAGTGAAACTATGTAATAGTTTTGCAGACACTTTTCTGCAAAAGTTTTAAATTTTGTATAATACTTGTCAGGCCCAGAATAAAGCGGCAGACTCAGACGCGGAATTGGCAGGTTTGGAAGGATCTTTTATTTGTTTCCAAGCTGCTGAACACAGTCTACGAAAATTACAACAAAAATGGCTACTCTGTCTCTAACTATAACTAAAAAACTCTGCTACACTCACTGAAGATGACAACACTAAACTAGAAAGAAAAGCGCTTCACCAAAATGGGAAGGAATAAACTAAGAAGATTATCAAACAAACTCACTCAAAATGAGGAGGAACCAGAACTATCTATAGCTACGACCTATTCTCCTAAACTGGCTAGAAAACAAAAAAACGATCCCAGAGGATGAAAAACTTAATCGAAAGAAAAGACAATCAAACAGAAAACGATCCCGTAGGACGAAATCAGGTTACAAAATACTATCCATACTATAACTTAAGGCTATGAAACTTACAAAACAAGAAACGTGAACAAGGCTTGAAGACAAGGGATGGCTTGGGTGCATCGGCGGAACGAACGAAGACACTTCGGCACAGGACAAGGGGAAACACAGACTATATATACACATGAGGGAAGTGGGGAACAGGTGGAAACAATCAGGGCGGGGAAGACAATCAGACTGGTGACACGTGAGGAAGGGCAAGTGACCTGAAACGAGAGGAGAGTTAACTTTCAAAATAAAACAGGAAATGACAAGACATAACAAAAACCCAGCTTGACATCACCACGGTGTGACAACTTTCACATGATTGGTCTGCATCTAACCTAAGTAGTAAAACAAAAAATGATGTTCTTGCACGTTAAATGTTTACTGTACATTTCCTGTGAGGACAAATTACTCAGTGCTATAAAACCCAGTGAGAAAACGGTTGAAGGGGTTTTTACTCTGCAAAAAGAAAAAGGAAGAGAAATCCACCAAAACACGATGATCTGTCCCGAATCCTCCAAAAATGTTTTTGTGCGTTAATCAGACCTTAACTGCAGAGTTTCATTCCTATCAACAGAATTAGCCCAATCAAAAAGCCTAACCACAAAACTTTCAGGCAACACCTCCCAGAGGGCAGGGCCCACCCACCGAAGACTCTGGACAGCCTCAATGGTGGGGAGCAGTAGACCGCTGATGTGCTAGGCAGTTTTCACTGCCAGAAAGGCAACATGAGACAGCAACACCGTTCAGTCAGAGATAATGATTGAGTCTCCTCAAACAGAAGAGATGCTGGTCAGCCTTCTTGATTTGTTAAGTCCAAGAAAGTTCCTTGGAGATGTGGACACCCAGAAACTTGCTCAACCTCTGTTCTGTTGATACGGATGCAGGTGTGTGCACCATGAACAGTCCATCATTTTGGCAAGACCTCTTGTTTTTTTGTCTTACCCAGAATCATCATTAGTTCCATCTCTGTGAGTCAGGGCCAGGGTGTGTAATCAGGAGGAATTTCTGGTGAGCCGCTTCGCTTTCACTTCACATTTGGGAAAAAAATATCGACATTTGTCACATTAGTCTATTTTCACTTGAAGTACACACATCCCACATGCTATGCCTGACACTGCAGCTTCTGTATGGGATGTACCACATGAAGGTGTTCTCCCCTGCCAGATAGAGTTGATTGGGTCCATATAGCCCATCTTTTCCAAAAGGTGTTTGTGGCGTGGTCTGATGCCACGGGGGACGTCCTGAACGTCCTGATTTATTAAGGGAGCACTGTACAAAATGCGTGTAACAGGGTGTATAAAAGTGTGTGGTTAGGGGTTTTACGGCCTTAAACGGCCACTGCGTCTATCATGAAACAGTCAACCTGCCCTAGCAACCTGCCGTAACTAATGTATACAGCAGCGCAGATCTGCCGACCTTGTTTGGTTTTGTTTTTTTCATTTAATAAAACATATTTGTTCACGTTGTCCGTTGCAAGAGGGACACAGGACACTTTTATTTTCCACAGGTTACAGCGCACGCACGTGCCAATTAGTGTTCCGACCTGTGCGTCAAGTAAAGAGGCTGCAAGGATGTTCTGGCTGCTGTTTTGTCACGTTACTTATCAGCTACTTTTCAATAAATGTTGTGAAATCTGTGGAATTGTTGTATTTTGACAGGAAACATGAGGTTTAAAAGATATATTTAAATATATATATATATATATATATTAAAATAAATCAACGTCATCTAGTTCTGGCCCGCGGGCCGCTAATTGCCGACCCCAGCTCTAGTGTTTCTCCTCTGCCAGGTCCTGCACGCTACTGTGTTATAAGGAGAGAGTGATTAGCTCAACAGGTTACCGCTGTGTCAATCACTCTCACCTGGCGCTGCTCTCCTGAGCCCTCTCCACACCTCTCTCCTGCAGCTGATGCACCACGCCCCCTCCACAGTGTTCTCAGATGGCTTATCAATAGCTGGCTGCCAGCCTGCCATAGCAAGAAGCATCAGGGAGGATGGATAGAAAGAGGCCAAGAGGGGCTGAAAGGGCCAGGTTAAAAAACAGAAAGGCATTGGAGGAGGAGGCTGCCAAATGTTTCAAGCTGAGGACGGATATTAGTGGCAACTGGTAAAGCGAGATATACGTTGAATGATTAGCAGTGTAATTATTAGGCTAATATTGGATGTTGTTGCATTGTCAACCTATTCATAAGCAAAATATCAAATCAACTGAAATATTAGCCTTTTGTATCACACAATATATGGTGATTTATAGACTAATTATGCAAATAATGAAAACAAAACTCCAGCTTGATCTGTGTAGATTATACAGTAAAATTATTTTTTTGTAGCCTCTGAGCAGCAGATAAACCAGTCCACCGCTGAAATAGATGATGATCCTAAAATTAGTCATGAGTA
>CM014088.1:9539805-9719805 GCA_004119915.2 Collichthys lucidus | reverse complement strand
TATGAGCTCTTTTAGATATGATGATGAGGTAGGATGGAGGTGAGGATGATGGTAAGGAAAATAATTTTAAATTCTATTCTAGATTTATCCAATGCAAGGAAGCCAAAACGGGAGAGATGTGATCTCTGATCTTGGTTCCTGTCAGAACATGTGCAGCAGCATTCCTGAATTAACTGCAAAGTCTTAAGAGACTTATTAGAGCAGCCTGATAACAAAGAGTTACAATAGTCCAGCCTAGAAGTAACAAATGCGTGGACTAGTTTTTCTGCATCAGCTTGAGACACGATGCGTCTGATTTTAGCGATGTTACGTAAGTGAAAGAATGCAGTCCTCGAAATTTGTTTTATGTGGACGTTAAAGGACAAATTCTGATCAAAAACAACTCCAAGGTTCTTTACGGTAGAGCTGGAGGCCAGGGTGATCCCGTCTAAAGTAACAAAGTCTCTAGAAAGAGAGTTTCTGAGGTGTTTGGGTCCAATTACAAGAACTTCAATTTTGTCTGAATTTAACATCAAAAAATTGTAGGTCATCCAATTTTTTATATCCTTAAGGCATGCTTGGAGTTTAGTTAACTGATTGCATCAGGCTTGATCGATAAATATAATTGGGTGTCGTCAGCATAACAATGAAAATTGATAGAGTGATTCCTAATAATGTTCCCTAAAGGAAGCATATATAAACTGAATAGAAGTGGTCCTAGTACAGAACCTTGTGGGACTCCATGACAAACTTTGGTATGCATGGAGGATTCATTATTGATGTGAACAAACTGAGATCGATCTAAGAAATACGATTTAAACCAGCTTAGGGCGGTTCCTTTGATGCCAATTTGATGTTCCAGTCTCTGTAAAAGAATTTGATGGTCAGTGGTGTCAAATGCGGCACTAAGATCTAAGATCTAATGCCATTAGGAGGTCATTTGTACCTTTGACTAATGCAGGCTCTGTGCTATGATGCACTCTTAATTCGGAGTGAAAATCCTCAAATAAACTGTTCTTATAGAGAAAGTCACACAGCTGATTGGCTACAGTTTTCTTAAGTATCTTAGAAAGAAAGGGAAGGTTTGATATCTGTCTGGAATTGGCTAAAACCTCTGGATCTAGAGTGGGCTTTTTAATAAGAGGTTTAATTACAGCTACTTTAAGGGACTGTGGTACATATCCCGATAATAAAGATTAATCATATCCAATAAAGAAGGGCTAACTAGAGGTAAAACATCCTTGAGCAGCCTGGTTGGGATGGGATCTAAGAGACAGGTTGATGGCTTAGATGAAGAAATTATTTGATGAGGGTTGATGTGAGAAAAACCATCTAAATATATATTAGGTTTTTAGAAGAAGAAGAGATACTTTATTAATCCCTCAACAGTGAAATTATTTTTTTTCACTCAGTTTATTTTACATGCATTTTAATCTCAAACACACATACAAGGGCTCATAAACATGCAATGTGGAGAGAGATGGTGGAGTGATGGGCAGCCCTCCTAAGGAGCGCCCAGCGAGCAGCTGGGGGGTTCGGTGCCTCGCTCAAGGGCACGTCTGTAAACAGCTGTAAAGGACACCTTTACAGCTGTTTCTAAACTTGCTGTATTAGAATGCAGATCAGTGCCTGTTAAGGGCAAGAGGTGACAAATTTTGTCTCTTAATAGTTATAATTTTATCACTAAAGAAGCTCATGAAGTCATTGCTAGTCAGACCTAAAGGAAAAGATAGCTCAGTAGAGCTGTGTTTCTCTGTTAGCCTGGCTACAGTGCTGAAGAGAAACCTGGGGTTGTTCTTATTCTCCTCTATTAATGAAGAGTAGTAGGCTGCTCTGGCATTACGGAGAGCCTAACTGTATGTTTTAGGATTATCTGACAGACTAAATGAGATTCTTCCAGTTTAGTGGCACGCCATTTGCGTTCAGATTTACGTGTCTCTAGCTTTAATTTACGTGTCTGCTGGCTATACTATGGTGCTAACCACCTTTGTTTAATTGTCTTCTTTTTCAGAGGTGCAATAGAGTCTAGAGTTGTCCGTAATGAGCCTGTAGTACTATCCACAAGATGATCTATTTGTGAGGGGCTAAAAGAAGCAGACAAGTCCTCTGTTACAGTTAGACATGTCATTGAATTCAATACTGAAGGAATCACTTCCTTAAATTTGGCTACAGCACTATCAGATAAACATCTGCTGTAAGAGTTTCTGCACAAAGGCGTATAGTCCAGCAATATGAACTCAAAGATTATTAAAAAATGATGAGACAGAAGAGGATTCTGTGGAAAGACTATTAGATAATCAATTTTAATGCCATATGAAAGAACAAGATCAAGAGTGTGGTTCAGACAATGAGTCGGTTTATTTACACTCTGACAGAAGCCAATTGAATCTAATAGAGAGATAAACACAGTACTAAGACTATCATTGTGGTTGTCCACATGAATGTCAAAATCACCTACAATAATTACTTGAGTCAAATATGGCTCTAACTCTGTGGAAGAATTATCCTATCCTAATTCAAGAGCATAGATTCTCAGTTTGAGAGCATGATTTCTAAATCAGATCTAAAGTCTGAGCTCTCAAATCTAATGTGCCCCCATTAGATTTTTTCCAATTTTATATTAGAGGGATATATTTTATATACGATAAATACTCTAACTAGTCCAGCAATGTTACGACAGTCGAATGGTTAGGTACATAGCTATCTATTGTATTTTGAACCATGGGATGCCGGTTTGCAACTCGGCTGTCGCACTATTGCTGCATATTTACCCCGCTACTATAATGGAGGCGCAGAGAAGCGTATAAGACTGCAGCTCTGCTTCCTGGACTCAACTCTGGTCTCAAACTTGGCCACCTCAACAGTCAGCAGTGAAATAACGACATGCAACTATACATGTCATCACTGGTCACATTGGGCAGGGGCACACTTAAATGATCATGTTACTGAGGCACTTGGGATAGTTTGGCTTTTGTCCACATTTTGCGTTATCATCGCAATATGATGGAGGTAAGTGGAGTTGACAAAATGTCAGTTCAAGAAAAATATTTAAAACGTATTTCTATTAATTTTACATTATGTATCTTGTTATCATCTTAAGTATTTCTTCTATTTGTGAAGGCATCTATAAAATCTATTTTCAATCAGCCTCCATATAAACTAAAGCTGTGAGACATGAGAGACATTTAGGTAAAGATAAACATTTTCTTTCCTCCTTTGGACAACAGGTTTGTTGTGCCTCTTTTATTGATTGTAGCCTGACTTCGGGAGAGAAGAAAATAACTGTCTCTCTGCATGCAACACTCCTTTCTGCACCTGTGTAATTTCAAGTAAAAAGAAAAGTATCAGGAAGACTTATCATATACGCACATAACTATTTGTGAGAAGCTGATCACCACTGAGGAATGTATAGAGCATGGAGTCAAGGGCAGCCTAACAGGCCCGGCATCTTTACATCTCATCATGCTTGTCATTTTTGTTCTAATCCCGTATCAAAGCTGCATAGGGACCAATGTACACCTAATAACAAGTAAAGCAAACATAATATGAAAGAGCTACATTTGCTCCAAATTCAATTATAAAATCTTGCAAAAAACAAGCATTTATAAATTGAGAATTTTATACTGAACAGATAGTAACTTAGAAGTTAAGATACTCACTTCATTTGATAAACTTGGAATGTAGTTTTGCACATGACAGGGACTGTAGATTTTGTCCCCCATCACTTATACTGAAAGTGCATTTAGAGGAAATCTCATCATGTCAAGATGTAATCTGTAACCTTCCAACATGTCTATGTGGTCAGTAGACTGGCTTATGCTGTGTCAGTGTGCTGGGGTCACTGCCAGACTACACATTTACAGGTTTCACCTTCCTCCAATCATTGATACTGCTCTTCCTCCTCTTCCTTCTCATCTTTCTCCTCTTGTTCCTGTCCTCATTTATCCACCTCTCTCCTCCTGTTTGCCCAAATATAAATCAAATCTACTGCAGGATGGATGGCAACAATGTAACATGTTGGCTAACATTAGGCAAAAACAATGCTGAAACAACAGAAAAAGCTTCAAGCGATCATTTTTTTTCTATCATATACATCATATTACTACTTCTGTGTAATGTGAAAGACACTGCACCGTTGTCATGAACTATATCTCATTTTTTGGTTTTATGGACATGCCTTTACTACCTGCACAGCAGGCAGACACAGTTAAAGACTAGCTGAGGAATAAAGCACATAACATTAGCAGCTAGTTAATTGCTGCTATGTTAATCAAAGGGCCAAATATATCTATAATCTGTTTTAGACATACTTTAAAGTGGGTGTCTGTCTGATTTTGGTAACTTCGATTACAGAAATGGAAAAAAATATTCATGACTATGTTTTTATATGGTGTATAATCACCTAAAAATAAGGATCATTATGTTTTCTTACCTTATAAAGAGCTCCTTATATCTACAGACACTCTTCCACAGAGGCTGCTATGTTTCTACAGTACCCCAAAATAGACAAACTAAACACTGGCTTGAGAGAAGGCCTTTTGGGTTTTTTGAGGCCACCGTAGTTTTTCATTCATGCTAGAAAGCAGAGAGTAAGGCTAGGGGGTTGCAATCAGCACCACTATATGTTACTAAATCTATACACTGGACCTCTAACCTGGCGCAAATGTGGCTGCTGCGTTTCCCTCAATAGCCTCTAGATGTCAGAGTCTGACTGGTGTGTCTCATCTGCTGGGACACTCTTCAGACAGACATAATGTATCTATCTGTTATTGGTGTTTAAACATTCTTGAAGACACTAAAAGAAATAATTAGTTCATCAAATATATTAGAAAGTTTAAAAAAGCTTAAACATTTATCTTTGAGGGAAAATATTTAAATATTAAAACAAATTGTGAATATAATCCTTTATAGATACTTTTATGATATGCTAGAATTTAATAACATTTGTGAATGTTTAAAAAGATTAGAAAGTGTATGCAGTTAATAAGGTAGGAATTCTTTGTAGTGTCTGCATGATTTACTAACTGTTATTCTCTCAGAAAGCCAGCATACTATCATTTTTCTGTTGCAATCTATACACAACTAAGACTGCAGATATCCATGTTTTATGCTATGTTCATGTAATCAAGTGTTACTGCTGCTTTTGGTACTTGTGTCTGTTTGACTGTGATTCTTTTACTAATGCAGCCATACATCTCCCAGTTAGAACATGGGCATACAGCATTGTCAGCATGTCACTGTGTTTTTTATTCATTCTGATCATCCTTACACATTCACACATTTTAAAGTAGTGGTGAAACAATTTTAACAGTTACCATTATTGAAAAAAAAATTAAAACAAGAAACAAAACAGACAGACAGACAGGGTCTACTTACCGTAAAGTCTGTCAACAATCCAAAGTGGAACAGTACACACGTTTGCGTGGATGACTTGGGAGTGTGATCAGCGTGTGTCATAACTCGGTCAGCTGCTGAACTGTGATTGGGGGAAAGGACACAAGCTGTAGTTCATGTTTGAGGGAACTGACAGGGAGTCATTTTCGCGTACATTTACACTTTATTTGGCTGATTTATTCTGTATTCCCGTGGCAGAAGCACACTGTTACGAGGTTTACAACACATTCATAGGAGGAGGAAGTGCAGCTATTTCTAGCAAAATATAAAACAATGTGTCAGTCCACTGAAGGAAACAGGAAATGTGATTTTCCATGATTGTTTCTGTCGTAGTCGGTGTGAGCTTAGACATAATATATACATAGACGCCGCATTGAGCGGGTTGGTCGTTGGTCGCGATACGTCAATGGGTCCGCCATATTGGATAAGGCAGTAAACTAATACAAGGAAATGGACTGAACTTCATAAAGCGCCTTTCTACAAAGTCCTTTAAGTTAATGCCTCTTATACACCCATTCACACACACACTAATATATCTGGGAAACAAACAGGCACCAAAAACAACGTATGTAACTTTTAAAGTGATGATTATAAATGTTTACTTTTTATGTAAGCACCAAACCAACGTATGTATTTTTCAAATGCTGAGTGTTTACAGCTACTAATGTGTGTAACACTGTTACTGTGATGATAAATATTCAAATATTTAAATTTAACATTTAATCTGTGTCTATAATAACCAGATCCTGAATAAAGAGCACTAATGTGTACATTACACGTGAACATAGATACATACATATAGTACACACACACACACACACACATATATATATATATGTCTGTCTGTCTGTCTGTCTGTCTGTCTGTCTGTCTGTCTGTCTATCTATCTATCTATCTATCTATCTATCTATCTATCTATCTATCTATCTATCTATCTATCTATCTATCTGTTGGTGCCTGTTTGTTTCCCAGATATATTACTGTGTGTGTGAATGGGTGTATAAGAGGCATTAACGTAAAGAACTTTGTAGAAAGGCGCTTTATGAAGTTTAGTCCATTTCCTTGTATTAGTTTACGGGCAGATCTGCCCGATCCAATATGGCGGCGAAGTCGACGTACGATTCAGCGCTCAATGCGGCGTCTATGTATGTATTTCTATGGGTGTGAGCCGACAGTTGTTGGACGGATCTTCCTCTTTCTGCCGGCTGGCTCTATAGGCTGTCCAAGTAGGCTGACGAAGGCGGAGCTGGCCGCTCTGTCACGGAGATATGTTTCATCTAAAAAACTAGCCACCACGCTAACCGCTCTCTTTATACCGAAACGGCTCCGGGTTCAACCGTGACGGAAAGCGCCTTTTCAGTTGACTCAAGGAAAGCAGGATGCCGGTGAAAGGCGGCGGAAAACCGTTCCCTCACACGAGCAAGAGCGAAAATGTCGGAGTAAGTGTCACTTTCCTGTGATTTACATGTGGCGTTTGGAAACATTTAGTAATTTCATCATAAGCTGAAGACGTTTGGTTAAAGAATGTCACTGCACGATGATATCGTTGTGTAAATGCGTCATTAAAACCCGTCTAAAGAGTGTGTGGCTGCGTTCAGGCTGTGAGGTGCATGTTGGCCAGCCAATAGTCAGCTCATCAGTACACCTGTTGTTCTTCAGGGGAGCCAATAGAAAAGCCTGTTACATAGCTGAACTAATATTTACTCTGCTGGTGTTTCCACTTGTTTCTCAGCCTGTAACCTGAGGAAACGCAGTGTTCACGACGGGCACCCTGCCTCACTTTAATCCTGTTTAGATTGGCACTGGTTTCATGGGGAGTTCTCTGGAGATTAAAAGGTCACTGGATGTAATCATCAATAGAGAGAATAGATATACTATTGCATTTTATTTAAAGGACCAGGATGTAGGATTAAGAGTTGTAGCTGTTGATTGCAGCCCCCTCCACTCACTCTAGGAAGGGGACATCCGAATGTGAGTAGTGAGTGAAGAATCTACAGTGACAGCCTATCAAGATCCAATGTTTAGTTTGTCCATTCTGGGCTACTGTAGGATCGTGTCAGTTCAGTGTTGTGGGCTGTGTGGAGGAGGACATACTATGTGTGTAAATATGAATGGTTCATTCTAAGGTAACAAAAACACAATGATCCTGATTATACACTAATGAAAACAATTGCTGAATATCATGTTGCATTTCTGTAAATAAAGCCCCATAATCTGACACTCTGGAATAGAATAAGATAACTCATTAGTGTATAATAACCTGAAAATAAGAATGGTTATGATTTTATTTCTTAATAGGGCCTTTTCCAAGTTTCACAGATGGTGATATGAGGGATATTCAGTTGGTTCCAATCATCAGCCTCACTGCTACATGTCAAATATTTTGTAAGCACATCATTTACCTAATGTTACTGTGACTACAGGAGAGATGATCACACAATAACTGCTCTGCTGATAGGTCAAGGTTGACCTTTCGTGTGTGTGTGTGTGTGTGTGTGTGTGTGTGTGTGTGTGTTCACTCTTCAATCCTCACAACCATGGCAGTCTAGCAATTTGAAGATCATATCCTGTAAATAGAGCCTGGTAATCTGACTTTTTAGTGTAAATGAAACATAAAACATTTAGTTGAAGTGGGAGCCCGTGTCATGGGCTTAGTAGTATTAGTTTCCTGGGATACAGTGAGCTTTTGTTTGTTTGTTGTTGTATTGTTGATTTGTTGAGCAAGCAAAGGAAACGTTTTTTTTTTACTCTTGAGTAAATGAATAGTGTATTTTGTGTCTGAATCACTGGCATTTTTTTAAAAGAATCTCTATCGCGTTGCATACTGAACTTTACTGAACACAGAGCTATTCCCTTTCCTGAGCCATGTGGAATCGAGTCAGTGCACGCTGTTCATTCGTACAAAGTAAATGTAGCACACACCTTCATGTATTATAGAGCATGAAATCACAGCTGAGCTCTGAAGCTGTATTATCATGTGCAGGTCATGGGAAGACATCATCACCTTCTCAAAGATCAATGGCACTGAAGTATCCTAAGTGTTGTCAGGTTTCTATCAATACTCCCATGATTCAGTGGGGTATGTTCATCAATCCCATTCTCTTTTCTTAGAATGGCAGAGCCCAGTTCAGCTTGAGTGATGTATTCACAGTAACATAGCTGCTGACAGTGAACAGGGAGAGCTTTCACTCTCTGGCACATATCAAATATAAGTGACTGGCACAGTCAAACACTAATGCAAAGCAGTGTATTGGACTGTGATTAGTTAAAAACACACATTGTTGTCTAGTAATTGTATCCACAGCCTGAAGATTTTTCCACAAAGTGTACTTTATCCAGCTTTATTACACGCTGAGTCTGATTGGTCAATAATGACATCCTACTGTCTATTATTTCTGTATAGCAGACTGGTCCTATGAATAACTGTCCCTTGCTATGGACGCAGTTCTTACCATAGACTCTGGAGGTTGTCTACAGCAGATTTATAGAATACTTGCAGCTTGACCCATACCAGAGATTAAAATCAGCTTTGACCATTGTAATTTTAAATCTTGCACATCATCCAACTTTATCAAATTATTTTTTTAATCACGTCAGAACATAGTAAAAATGGCAACAACAATATATTTTAGATTTCAAAAACACCTTCACATTTAAGAGGCTGTAAGCAGTAATTATGCGGCTCTCTTTGTGGCCAATCCCCTTAACCAATAATCAGTAGGGATGCACTGATCCGATATTTGTATTGGTATCTGTACCGATGTTGAAGAATTTTCTAGATCGTGTATCGGTGACAATGGGTCGATCCATATCGGCACAGCTATTTAGTGTAATTCTATGCTGTGCGCTGTGAGTGACGGCATACGCAAGCAACACACTGTGCAGAGCCTACAGTGTTTACAAAGTGGAGCGAGCAAAAAGATCAGCTATCTGGAGCTATTACACATTACCTCAGTCAACAAGCTCCAAGGCTTTGTGCAACATCTGTAAAGTATATATTATAATACAACAAACCTCATAAAGCACTTACAAAAATTTAAGCGGTGAGTGGTGAGAGCGGTCATTATGTTTACCAATACCCGACCCGTATCCGAACTTTATTGTCATGGATGGGCAACTGCTGTGGGTTGTTGGAAACAAGGGATTTCGGCTGCTAATTAGCCACCTGAAGCCACGGTATAATATGGTAAGCCGAAAATATTTGTCTGAGACAGCTCTACCTGAACTGCATGGTAAGTGTCCAAACACATATTGGAGAGGATAAACAACGTCAAAGCTCTGACGTTTCCCCCGTGTCACTTTTGAGTTTGACAGCACACTGGCTGGATGAGAGTTTCGTGCCACACAGTGCAATGTTAAATGCAAAAAACTTCAGTGGGTCACACATCAGTGACGCGATTGCAGCTACCCTAAAAGAAATGATTGATAAGTGGCATTTGTCTTCCTACCAAGCCAGTGAAGCTATTGTTTTCTCAATTTCAGCTCCTTTATTATTTTATTATTTATTTTGTTTTACATTGTATTTTGAATCCCTAACTGCACTGACTGAACCAATCACACAACATTTTTATGATTTAAGATTGTTTTACAATTATTACATAAATAATTAATTCAGTACATTTATATCTGTTTATTAGTTTTTTAAAAGAAGTGAAAAAAGCGGATCGGTGAATCCCTAATAATCAGTCATCAGTAGGGATGTAACGATACACTCAACTCACGACTCGATTCGAGTCACGATTTTTTGTCCATGATACGATTTTTTCACGATTTTTTTTAAATAAAAATGAGCTACAGACAAATTTTGACAAAATAAAATTATCTTTTTTTATTTGTAGGGAAAAAAATCTCTCTTTACAGAAACTCTCAAACAGTTTGTGTTCTTGTTAGGGCTGCCAGCATGCAGCTGATCTGACCATTACCTTTCAGCTTGAAGTATGAGCTAACTGAAAATAAAAATAATTAAGATGATAGCTCATTAACCCTTTAATGAGAGTTCACGGCCCCGGGAAACAGCGAGGTCCGGGCGCTGTCAACGCAGAGCCGGTCGCGGCTCACCGCCGCCAGAGCCGGGGAGAGGTCCCACGATGGGATCCTCCCGCACCGTGCGGCCGTCCCTGACCCGAGTTTAATCGCAACATCGTGAATTCCTGGAGGGTCTGTGCGTAGGGGTGTGTGTGACACAGAAAGGCAGACGCGGCAGTGGAAGCTGCAGCCACAACGTAACCTATTTCTAATTAAAAAAAGACGAAAAAGAACATCATATTTCTCTCGCATTCGCCAAGAATCGCGATTCATTTTTTCTGTCAACTGGTGCGAGTCGTCGCGCATTAATACCGATTTTAATCGTGTCATGATTCATCGTTACATCCCTAGTCATCAGAATAGTTGAGTGGATTTATTTTATGTCAGTTGAGCACTTCGCTTTGGACAGGATTTTATTTCAAGACTGAAATAAATCTGTAGGACTTTTTTGCCTTGTTGTAACCAGTTGTACCAGCTATTCAGGTCCTGTCCAATAAAAAAAACTAGTTCTTCACAGATCTAGAAGGTCTAAGGTCCACCAACCATGGTCTCACAGAATCGTGTTGGAAACACTGAATCACTAAACGTGTCTGTGCATGGTCTGGTTTATTTTTTGTTAATTGACCCAGAGCAAATGAAACAGAGTTTGTATACAGCCACGATTAAACAATATGTAAATAGGTAGGGTAACAAAAGGTAAGAGAAGGTACTGTACGGTAAGTAACATGGTCAGCAAGTGGTGTGGAGCATTTGCACCAAGACCTGAAGGTCAAGTCAAACACACAAAAGGACAGGGACTAAAGAACTAAACCAGTTGGGACTAAAGGCTGCACCTAGACATCACTTGAGTTATAGCACAGTCACCACCATGCTAAATGTGTGTGTTCATCCATACTTTTCTAACACTGAGTAATAAAGATAAATTGAAAACAAAATTATAATGAAATAAAAATCAAACAGAAAAACACAACAGAAAATTCCGCTACTCAGTCATAATCAATTCCACAAAGAATGCATTTTGCATTTTTATATGAAGAAGATGTTGACTAAAACAGGCTATGGTTGACTAAATATGATATGAAAACTAACAAGGACTTTGGCACAGGACTAAGACTAAATGAGAAAATATCTTAGTACGATTTTACACATATAAGGAATTTGTTTTGGTGCTGTTGGTGCATGACAAAATGAACACTACTAAAGTCTGACCTTTACCCAAGTGTCTGCTCTTTCAACATGTGGCTTCATGTGGAACAGGAGGCTCAAAACACATAACACCAAAGCTCCCCAGTGGCCCACCTTGTCACTTCAATGAGCCAGTTCCTTGAATTTCAAAGATAACTGATTTAAAGTTTGCCTGTATGAATATGTTTAAAAATAGTCAAAATATTCCTTGACCAATGGGAAATGAGCCATATGGACTGGGCTCGAACAGCTGCTGGGAGTGGCCAACTGATAAAATTCCTCTGTGTGTCTTTATATCCCTCTCTGTGTGTCTGTGTTTAGTAATTATTGGCTAGGGAATAGGTTCAGAGGCTAAGGGTGTGGTGCACTGCTGTGAAACCCAAGCTAACATCAGGGAAGACCACATTTGGTGCAGTGCTGGTGTCTTAGTGGTCTGTACAGGACTTAAAACAGCATGCAAAGTCTGCTATCAGAACACACTGATCAACACATGAAGTCACGCTAGAACATAGCAAGAATAATAATACTGTACTGTACTATACTATACACATAATCTTAGAAACAGACAGTAGTCTGGTATTAAAACACCATGACTAAAAAAAATAAAGGTTAGTTTAAGCTAAGCTAGCAGGTTCCCCCTGCTTCCAGTCTTTGTGCTAAGCTAGCTAAACACTTGTGGATTTTTGTCTATACTGGTAAAACTGCAAACATATATTCACATTATATAACATGTTTTCTAACTTGTGTACATAGCAACACCATCTTAGAGTTGACGTGATGAGGCTTTGTGGGACAGTGCTGGCATGCTTGTCCGGCTAGGATCTCTGCCCACTGGGACTGATATGCTTGTCTTATGCAACTTAATGACATATCACTTAGGCAAAGCCTACCTTAGCTCTTTTGCTTCACTGTCAGTCATGAATACCATCACACACACACACACACACACACACACACACACACACACACACACACACACACACACACACACACACACACACACACACAGTATGGGATTGTAGTGTTGGTCCATTATTGCAGTGGCTAACAAAAATGCTTCCTTTCTGTAGCATTCCAACCCCCACCCTCATACGCTCAGATCAGTTGACATACTTAAAATATCCTGTCTGAGGCAGCTTGTACTCTGGAAGGCTGTGGTGCTCACTCCACCACTTGAACACTCAAGATTCATTCAGGATAGAAGATTTAAAGCTTTATGCGGATAGAATGAGTAGCTCTGTGCTGTCCTCTCTGATTGTTACACAGAAAACACGCAAAGTTACAGATGAAGTCAAATTAGTTTGTTAATTACTCATCACATTCTCTGTTTTTGTTAATAGTAGTAATAATAATATATTTTAAAAAAAAACATCAAACAAAGAAAAACTACAATACAAGACAACTAGAAAATTTCTAAAGAAATTCTGAGTGTGCCTGACTCTGGCCCTGTCGCCCCCATGCATTATTACTGACACTGCTCAGCAAATTCAGTACTAGAAAAGAAATTTTGAGAGTGACGAGTGGGCTGTTGCTGGGGTTCTGTTAGCATTAGCATGTTAGCATGCGCATGTTAACACTGATGCGCTAGCAGTTAACATTAGCATGTTAACATTAGCATGTTAGCATTAGTATGTTAACATTAGCATGTTAGCATGCACAAGTTAACACTTATGTGCTAGCAGTTAACATTAGCATGTTAGCATGCACATGTTAACACTTATGTGCTAGCAGTTAACATTAGCATGTTAGCATTAGCATGTTAGCATTACTATGTTAGCATTAACATGTTATCATTAGCATGTTAACACTGATGCGCTAGCAGTTAGCATTAGCATGTTAGCATTAGCATGTTAGCATTAGCATTTTAACATGCGCATGTTAACACTGACGGCTAGCAGTTAGCATTAGCATGTTAGCATTAGCATGTTAGCCTTGTCATGTTAACATTAGCATGTTAACACTGATGCGCTAGCAGTTAACATTAGCATGTTAGCATGAGCATGTATGCATTAGCATGTTAGCATTAGCATGTTACCATTAACATGTTAGTAATCAACATGTATTTAATTCCTAGTGGCTAATGTTAATTAGCACTAATTTTAGCATTGGTCAATAATGTTTGCAAATAGCATGTCTTTACAGCCTAAAAGTGTGTCTGTGTGTATGTGCGTCTGTGTGTCTGTGTGTGTGTGTGTGTTACTGTCTGTGTGTGCGTGTGTGTGTGTGTGTGTGTGTGTGTGCGCACGCACATTTTACACAGACAAGTTCAAATGAAGTGCCAAAAACTACAAAAATGGCTGCCGCTCGGCTTGTCTGCTGGCCCCTCCCCCCTCTCCTCCTCAAGCAGGCAACCTGGGTGAGCCGCAGGTCAGATTAATTAGACACCTCGAAGAGGGCCAAAAAAAACTATAAGGTATGCCTCAAACCAAAATCTGAAATGACCAGAAGAATGCTTGTCTTGTGTATAATGTCTGTGCCAAGTTTCAGGTGAAAATTGTATAAACTTTGGCCGTAGGAGTCAGAGAAACCACAGGTGCGCCCTGATCCTTCCGGTAAATTCTCTGCTCCAAAAAACATGGGAGTGAATGAGGCTGTGGAGGGGGGTACTCGATCAATTAGCCTGTACCAAGCCAAAACTATTAAAGACAGCTTCAACAGTGTTATCACTGCGACTGCTCGAATTTTCCTACGTTTCTATGTATAAATCGTGTCTGTAGTGGGGCATTTGAGGCCACGGTAGTCAAATACGTTTTATTTTTTCCGTGATTTTTCTCCCTGCTCCTTACTCTAGCTGATGATGTCATCACTCTAGGAAACCACATACACACCCATCATAAATCCAGAAATTTGACTAAAAACCTGTTGAACTTTGAGCCTTGATAGTTTAATAACGGTAAAAGCTGTCGATGAGTGTAGTGAATCCCTGAAGAGAAGGCAAGCATACCTCCGTTTTAAATTTTAAATGAAGTCTCTCGGTGAAAGTATGCCAGAGTTGTTCATTGTTTAAAATGTCTGTTGAAATTTATTTTTTTTCGGGCCTCCCCATTCATTCTTTATGGGAAATTTTTCTCAGTTTTTCGCGAATAAATTCGCGAAAAAACACGCAATTCTCTTAGAAAAGACATAGCAATCGATTCCCGGCCGAGCCGGTCGTTTTGATACCCGTTTTGTGTATGTGCGTCAAAAACTCTGGGAGGAGTAGCGAGACAAAAAAAGGGCGTAAGAAGAATAATAACTAGAAAACTGCATTTCCTGCGGAAAGTGCGGTGTGGGTGCCCTCGGCCGCCGCCGGCCCCAGCGGCGCACCTGCTGCCCTTTTTCTGCATGTCTTTTCCCTGTCTCTTACACTCTCTCTCCCCCTCACATTCCTGTTACTCTTCAGCTGTCTCTATACTATAAAGTTTAAAAAGGCCATAAGAGATATATCTTAAAAATGTTGAAATTGGTTGAAAAGAGTAGAATAGTATGACGTGATACAATGTTGTGTAACACTGTAGAAATTTAGATGAAAAGGTAGAATTGTAGAGAGTAATAGTTATAGTACAAGATCTTGGTGAACTGTGTAGTTTGACTGAACTCTGTAGTAGAAGAAGAGGTAGTTTAAATTGTAGGTCTGTATAAAGATTTGGAGTTTGTATAATGGATTTGAAATGGAAAATATTTGTAGAAAAAGTTGAATAATTTGTAGAATATTAATAGTAGAATTTAGTAAAATAATAGTGTGTGTGTGCATGCTTGTGACAGCTGTGCATGCTCAGTCCCTCTCCCTCTGACCCTCTGACACAAAAGTTTCAAATGAAGTCCCTCGAAGAGAAAATCCTGTATTAATACAACAAGCTGTGTCATCATTGCCTTCTTACTGGGCTCTTATTTTTAAGGGACTCTTATTTTGAAAAACTGTGTGTGTGCTTGTTCTGTTTGTGTGTGTGTGTGCATCTGCCTGTCTGTCTGCCTGTGTGTGGTGTGTCTGTCTCTCTATCTATGTGTTTGTGAGAGACAAGGATAAAATGGCCGACATTAAAAATGTAGTCTTGATAGTCTGATATCATACACAGACTTCAATAAAGTTAGTCAAAGGCATGCTTGAGGTTACCAAGCAACCAGGGTGAGCTCACCTGTCCAGGTGTGCAGCTCAGCCTGTATTGATCAGAGATCAGCAGATTTTTATTGTTTGAACACAATGATGTCGATCTGTTTACTGAGCGTCTGTTCAGTGTGTGTGTGTGTGTGTGTGTGTGTGTGTGTGTGTGTGTGTGTGTGTGTGTGTGTGTGTGTGTGTGTGTGTGTGTGTGTGTGTGTGTGTGTGCATGCTTGTGTCTGTAGAAATGTTCTAAATGAGTTGAATCTAAAAAAAATAAGATTAAAAGTGTAATAGTACTAGATCCTGTTAAAATGTGTAGTTTGAATTAAGTCTGTAGTAAAGTAGAAGTCATTTAAATTGTAGGTCTGTATAAAGATTTGAAGTTTGTATGATGGATTTGAAATGGTAAAATATTTGTAGAAAAAGTTAAATAATTTGTAGAATATTAATAGTAGAATTGAGTAAAATAATAGTACAATATCTGTCTGTCTGTGTGTGTGTGTGTGTGTGTGTGCGCACATTTTACACAGACAAGTTCAAATGAAGTGCCAAGAACTACAAAAATGGCTGTCGCTCGGCTTGTCTGCTGACCCCTCCCCCCTCCTCCTCAAGCAGGGTGAGGTTGCCAAGCAACCTGGGTGAGCTGCAGGTCTCATTAATTAGACACAGGTGTTCCATACAGCATGTATGTCTCACTGAAATGCACAGTATATGTCTGAATGATCCCCCTCAAAGAGGGCCAAAAAAACCCTCAAGGTATGCCTCGAAACCAAAATCTGAAATGACCAGAAGAATGCTCATCGTGTGTATAATGTCTGTGCCAAGTTTCAGGTGAAAATTGTATAAACTTTGGCCGTAGGAGTCAGAGAAAGCACAGGTGCGCCCTGCTCCATCCGGTAAATTCTCTGCCTCAAAAACCATGTGAGTGAATGAGGCTGTGAAGTGGGGTACTCGATCAATTAGCCTGTACCAAGCCAAAACTAAAAGGCTGACAGCTTCAGCAGAAAAGGCCATAAAAGATACATCTTAAAAATGTTGAAATAAGCTGAAAACAGTAGAATAGTATAAAGTGGTAAAATGTTGTGTAATACTGCACAAATTTGCATGAAAACGTAGAACTATAGAAAATAGTTAGGTATGTGTGTGTATAAGTAGAATAGTATGAAGTTGTACAATGTTGTGTAATACTCTTTGTATGAAAATGTACAACTTTAGAAATAATAGTAATAAGCAACCCTCTGCTGCCTGCTGTTGCATGTCACTCCCCTACACCTCTCTCCCCACATTCCTATCACTCTTTAGCTGTCTCTATACAATAAAGATTGAAAAGGCCAAACAATATACACCTTAAAAATGTGAAATGAGCTGAAAACAGTAGAAGATTGTAACAAAATCTTTAATAAGTTCTCTGATGACAGTTTTCACGATCTCCACCACAATTCCCAGCATGACCAAGCACTTGGCGACGGTGGCAAGGAAAAACTGCCTGTGGCAGAAACCTTGAGCAGATCCCGGATCATGTTGGTGGCCATCTGCCGCGACCAGTTCTAAATTAAAAAAACAATAACCGCAGTTAGTAAACTATAGACTGTTGATTGTCAATGTTTTCACATTGGAGTTGGAGTTATGTAGGACAGAGCTGGTCCTGACAAGAGAAAACAGAAAGATGTTATATTAAACTGAAGAGTGTAAAGTTGTCCAGAAGTTATATAAAACACAATTATTAAATACCTTAAATACTTCTGCAAGCCAGAAAATCATCTTCTATCCAGTGCCACTGAACACAGAGAAGCTTTGGAAGGCTACGTGATGTTCAGCGTCTTTTACATCTTTAGCTCTCGGTTCAGTCCTGAGTGTGCACGGTGAAGTGGATGGAAAGACCTGGAAAAAGAAGTTGAAGTAAATGACATGTTGTACTCACTGTTAACTAAAGCAAAACATGAAATAAAATCTCCAATGCCTTTTGCAGGGGGAAAACACATATCTCATATCTCTCAGTAGCATCCGGTCCAGCAGCATCCGGTCTGTGGCAGTCTTTGTTGTTATGAGCCGGTCCTCACAGTGCTGGAGGGAGTAGGTGAGCCAGGGCCGGCAAGTGTCACCACAGCGGACACAGGAGAACTCTATCCTCTTCAGGCTCAAGTAAACTTAAACAAGTTAGAGTCTATGACAAGTTTGGGCAACCTGCTCGAGAGAAATATGGGAAGTGGGGTTTTAGTACAGCAGGATGTTACATTTAAAACACATACATCTAGAATATAGACACTATAATAAGTGACAAGGGAACAAACAGTTTGCGGTTCAGTACCTTTCCCAATGACGCTTGCGTTGACTGGAGGAGATGGGGCTCGAACCACCAATCTTCTGATTAGTGGACGACCTGCCTTATCTCCTAAGCCGCCCCCATTACCCACACTGTAACAGCCTAAGAGAGACTGAGGCAGCATTTTAAAAGCACCTTTAAAAGTTTTACAGAGTGTTTAACAGCAGTAGACCAGAATCAATGAAAGGAAGGACACATGTAGACTTGGAGAAGCTGGGGATTGAACGGCCAATCTTCCGATTAGTGGACGACCCGCTTTACCTCCTAAGCCCCTTTAACAAATAAGAAAAATATAACTTTATTGAAATAGCACCTTTAAAAAGTTTTACAGAGTGTTTTACAGAGCAGTAAACCAGAAAAAAATAAAATAAACAAAAGGTAAAAGGAAATTGACAGATACAAAGTTGACCACACATTTTTAACAGGTACATTTCCTTTACACAGACAATTAAAGTTATGCTGTTTTAAAAAGGGTATCCTCTGGTCCACCCTCCCACCCTAACAGTCTCAGGGAGACTGAGACAGCCAGGCAACACAGAGGAAATTGACCATTGTATTTGTAATTAAAACAATTATAAATAAGTATCATAATCTGTAAACACTGCATTTTACTAGTTTTGAATTTATCATTGCATGTTTCAATAATTTAGCTCAATTACCATTAGTTTAGATTTAGTTCCTTTAGTTCATTACACAGTACACAGGATTGTGATAGCTGTAATATGTTTTTATGACACCGGAATGAAGACTACGCTGTGGTTGAGAGATGAAAATCGGGTCCAGCAGTGTGTTTTTCTCTGTGGTTGCATCAGTGATGAGCTGTACATATCCCCTGGACTGAAACAACTCCAGTATTGGCTTACTTCCACCAGCTAAGAGATTTTCATTGAAATCGCCGCAGACAATGATGGGTTGATAATCCATGATCTCTAGTGAGTCTAAAAGACTTTGCAGGTTTGACAGGAATGATGTCTCACTGTAGTCTGGAGGTCTGTACACAACTGCAATCAGTGCACGCACTGGGGTTTCAATCTTCAAGGCCAAGAACTCAAGGTCAGTTACATTATGCACATACTGTTTTTCATGAACTTGGAAGTGGTTCATTACATAAACGGCAACTCCACCGCCGCTTCTGGTAGACAGTCCTGTAAGGTTTGTGTAAGATACGTTTCTGTTGCGCTTGTACATTTTATAGCCCTCTAGCTGGAGACTCTGTGCGACAAAGGAGCCTTGTAGATGAGTTTCTGTGAGACACAAGACATCTGCAAGACACAGTTTGTGGTGGCTCTTCATGTCATTAACATGGGGTGGCAATCCTTCGATGTTATGGTGAACAATGGTCAAAGTGTCACATTCACTTAATGTTTGTTTGATATGGAGAAGAGGCATCATGTTGTCCAAGTCGACTTGTCTCATGTTCTGCAAGGCTGCTGTGATTTCTGGGTCGGCATATATTTTGCTTTCGTCCATATCGAGAATGTGAAGTCCACTGAGAGAGGTCACTCTACTGATAGCAATATAAGCCATTCCAGGTTCAAATATGTGTTTGAGTGAGACTACAGCTGATGTCCTTGTCATACCTTGAACTTTGTGTATTGTACAAGCAAAGGCAAGTTTGATGGGAAACTGTCTGCGTACCACACCTTTCTGTTTTAGTTTCTCTTCATCCCTGTCTATGTACACAAGATTGTCAGGTTCTCCTGGTGCTCTGTTACGGTAATTCAGTCCAGCTGTTGGATCGTCCATTGTAAGGCCAAGCATATTGACATGTACAAAACCATGTTGTTCAGAGGTTACTATCCTGCCTAGTGTAGCAAATGATCCATTAACCAATCCTTGAGAGATATCTATGTTTCGAGTTAGCATGACACGAGCACCCTCAGCAACATTTAGTGTATCTGATAAGTCATTTTTGTTTCCTTTAAATGGTTTTTCTTGGCGTGTCATCTTGCCAGTGTGTGGGTCCTTCCTATAGTCATCCGCATCAATTTCAGTGACTTGTGAATGTAGCAAAGCTAACGTTGCAAAGTTGTGTGAATTTACTTGTTTGTTAGTTGCAAAGATGTGCAGGACATCAGTTGGACAAAGTGCTGGTTCGGTAACAGTTTGTAACAGCAGTGCTCTGTCTGCTATAGACAACTCATCATTTTTCTCTTTTACACGGATACGGTTCAACATCTCTGCAAAGGCAACATCATCCTTTTGACGCATTATCTCAGTCAGAGTGATCATCTGAAAGTGTTCTTGCCACAAGTCGACCTGACATGGGTCATACACACATAGAGTCTTAGACTGACGCACAGGTGGTAACTGATAGAAATCGCCCACTGCTAATACTGACATTCCTCCAAAGGGTCTCTGTGTGCCTTTAATCTGTTTCAGTCTGGCATCTACATATGCAAAAAGGGGCTTTGAAACCATGGACACTTCATCAATGATAATGATTTCTGCGTTTAGAAGTTCACATCGGACTTCATCCAGTTTGTTGCCAAGTCCTTGAAATGGGGGTTTTAGGCTTCTGGGCAGCTTGAGGAGAGAGTGGAGCGTTGTACCAGATATATTAAAGGCTGCAGTTCCAGTAAAAGCAGTCAACAGTACAGTAGGGTTTGATATGTCAGCATCCTCAGCACGTCTTGGTAGTTTACACAATATCTTAGATGCTTCAGAGTAGATGCATTTGATCAGATGTGACTTACCTGTTCCAGCACCACCATTTATGTAAAAGAAAAACTGTTCAGGATTTTGGCCACAGACGCGCTTAATGCACCAGTCTCTCACTGCATAGAATACACATGCCTGTTTCTGGTTCAGATTCTGATACATTTGACGTAACAGTGTGGGGTCGATTGCAGGGACCTCTCGAATAGCTCTGACTTCTGTTACAGCATTAGCTTGTTTAGCATAATCTGGGACATCGTCTTGTACATTTTCATGATCTGGCTGTCTAGCTTCAAGTTCTTTAATACACTCCAACCTCACAAGTTCAGATTCAGGTGCCAGATTACACCATTCATCAATCAAGCCTCTGTTCTGTTCAAAGTCTTCTAGTGCATTCTCAATTTCCTCACTGTTTTTCTCATATTTCTTTTGGTTTCGCTTGACAATGAGTCGGACAAACTCGGGATGGTCAGAACCTGGTAGTTGAACCACGCCATTATTGTAAAAGGACTCATATGTGGGTGAATGCTGTCTCTTCAGTTCTAGGTCTGATCTGTAAGGCAGGTATAGTTTTAGCAACATGCCATAAAACTGCTCAGGATATTTTTCCTGCGATGTTCTGTGAAATCTGATAATAGCAGGCTTATCC
The DNA here is from genome assembly GCA_004119915.2 of Collichthys lucidus. Lineage (NCBI taxonomy): Eukaryota > Metazoa > Chordata > Actinopteri > Sciaenidae > Collichthys > Collichthys lucidus. The sequence goes on along the minus strand of CM014088.1, from coordinate 9,698,511 downwards.
GTTTCTCTCTTCTGAACAAACCCCATCTCGTTTAGCAGACGTAAAACATTTTTACCTTGGCTTTGTTGGCCATAGACAATTCTGCACGTAGCTGCAAAGTCTGCCATGCACATGATCTCAAATTCTGGTGTCTCAGGTCTGGCTTTGTATTTGTCTGTCAAAGAAGCCATCCACACATTTACACTTTCTGCTGTTGTGCTTTCCAGGTAAGACATTGGGCGACTCATTTTCACTGCATTGTCATCTGTTGGTATGAATACGACACCACGTGAGCACTTTTTCATCTTAATACCGCATGCACGGGTCACACACTCTTGAGCGCTGACTTCTCTCTTTTTTGAATAGGCCTGCATAATTTCCCTCATTTCATCACATTCGTTGACATTGTCTCTGTTGGAGTCCTTAATGAGTGTTTTGAGATACTGGCTTACAGAGTTTTCACTTTTGCATATGTATGTGCATATGTAATAAATTAAACTGTAATAATTGAGTATGTACTGCACATCAATGTTGGCGTCCCAGGCTTCAAGTAGATAAGGGTTGTATCCATTTACCCAGCAGTCTTTTGGGTCACACTTCATTATCACTGCGTTGGATTGGTTGATTACGTTCAGGTATTGCTCATACTCACCATGTGTTAAATTACATCGAGCTAGGAGCTGGTCTAAACTCAGGGAGGCAGTTTCAGGTTCATTGAGCAACACGTTTAGTGGTGTAAGCTTTGTCTTTGCCATTTCCAGTGACAGTGATGAATCATCATCGTCCATAGGTCTTGTTATCATTGTCTTTCTACACGGTGGTTTGGGAAATCCAAAACGGCATCCAGAGCTTGCACTTTTGAAACATGTCCTTGAGTGGTTCTTGCTGTGAATTTGCACTTCTGTGACTTTCTTGTACAGTTCAGGTTGTGTATCTGGGTCAGGAAGCTGAGCTGAAATGTATTTAGACACAAAATCACATATAGTCTGATCACCGTCTTCTTCAAACACTGGTGCACCATCTACCCATAGCAAGCAGTGTATATGTGGGCTTCCTCTGTGCTGAAACTCTAAGCGGTAAAAGTAGTCAACCACTTTGCCAAGGGGTTCTGCTGGAGACAAGATTAAATCTCTGTATAAGGCTTCAACGCGTTTGTCAAACATGCGCATTGTTGTCACAGGATTGCTTCGCAATATCTCGCACTTTGTTACCCAGTCAAGCTCATCAAAGTTAACTTCTTCACCTTGTTGAGATTTGATTGCTTCAATTACTTCAGGCCAACGCATTTCTGCTGCAGAAAATGTACAGAAAAATGTGGGAGTACCTAATTGTCTGATCATAGCAAAAAGATCTCTTGTTGTTTTCTCCCAATAGGCTGGTGTACCTCTGAGTGGCTGCATAAATCTGACTGCATCTTTATTTCTCACTAGTCTTTCAACCTCGTATCTGTTTTGCAACATTCCTGATGTTATCTTTCGTCCATCTCTGGTAAAAGGTTTTCCTTTGCGTAACTGTATTGTCATGCTCGAAGTGGCCAAGTGTATTTCAGTCACAAACTGTGCAAAGAACAAATAGTTTGTGTCTCTGGCAAACCGATCATCAACGCCAAATAGTCTTGTTTTGAAGTAACTACTAGGTGTTAATTTAATACGTCTCTGTTCATCCAATGTGTTCTTACCAGTGGGAAACTGAACAGGAAAGGCCATGGCTTCCAGTTTAGGGGTTCTGAAAAAGCTGATTGGACTATTTCTTTCTGCAGGGGCAACAGAGTATATTCCTTCACTAAAACACAATATGTCTTCTGAAACATCACGTGGCTGAAGGCACGATTCTAGAGCAATTCCACCATTTGGCATGTCACCTTCTTGTTCTGTATCATCTCTCTGATCAAGTTGTTCATTGTCATCACATAACAAAATGCCATTGTTTTCATTTCCTGCCTCACACAATGCATTATTCTCACACCTGTCAATTTCCATCAAATCATCTTCATCATAGTCATCATCATCCATGTTCACATCTACATTGTCGTTGTCGTCATCATCATCATCAGGAAGTGTTGGGTCACATAACTCAGCTTCATCCCTGATAGTTACATCTTCATACTGTGGATGAATATGTTTGAGTTTATGCAGTGCCTGAACAAGTTTTGACCAGGTTACAGTCTGGAACAACTGATGACCTTTGTAACATAAGCGTCTCTTCAGTTTTACTCTCAAGACTTGAGACTGACCCCTCAGTCTGGGCAGACAATTGACTGTTTCTGTCACTTCAGATGGGACACATACAACATTACCACGTATTGCTCTCTGCTGGCCTTTGGGAAGAGGAATAATTTTGGCAAATGTTATACATTTGGCTATCAGATGTCTCTCCAATATGTTGAGATCAGACAGTTCAGGTGGGATGTCAGCAAGCTCCAAGTTGTTAGCTACAGCGAGGGTTGGCATGGCTCCATTTTTAAGATGAGTATGACAGGTTGAACAAATCCATTCTCTACTTCTCTCATCAGGTACCTTGTACTGTTGTTCATTGCTGCAATCATGGTTACAAATATGGACATACTTTCCTGTCAAGCATGCTGCAACCACATCTGGATTTTTGTTATACTTAGACCTTGTGCAGGGTTGTACTTGGTTTGGAAATGCCGCTTTATGACACACTGTGCACACATAAGTGGGACCTGCCTTTATTTGGGATCTGAAAATGGATATGGCACGTTTGATCAAAGAGTTGTCATTCTCTATAGGACTCTCACGTGTTGGTCTATTATTCAGTCTGTATTTTAGTTTTATTTTCAACGCACATCTCATCTTATGCATCATCCTAAATCTGAGATTGTTAGCATGTCTGTCTCTCATTCGTTGTTTCATTAATTGTCTGTGTCTCGCTCTGAATGCTTGGTCATGTTCATAACGTTCAGTGATAAAAGATCGCTGCCTCTTCCTGAAATCAAGGTTTTCTCTGTATCGGTTGGTAATGTACTGTTTTTGCCTCTTCCTGAAATCAAGGTTTTCTCTGTATCGGTTGGTAATGTACTGTTTTTGCCTCTTCCTGAAATCAAGGTTTTCTCTGTATCGGTTGGTAATGTATTGTTTTCTCTTCTGTCTAAACTGAACATTTTCTCTGTATCGGTTAGTTGTATGGAGTATTTTCTTTTGTCGTAATTCAGAGTTGCGTCGATATTGGTTGGTAACGTACTGTTGCTTGCTTTGTCTGAGTTCTTCAGTAGAGTATTTCCTGTATGAATATGATCTTTTCATTTCTTTATATGTTTCATCAGAAGCATACTTTACCTTTTCTTTTCTCTTTTGATTCTCCTTTCTTTGTGACACTTTTTGAGAACGCATTAGTCTCCTCTTATATTTTTTCCTTTCCTGTTTACGGATTTTCAACAGTTTACGAGATATGTCATGCAAGACATTATCACCGACCACAGCATTTGTTATTGAAGCAGATTTACTTTTAGGAGCATCGTGTGAAGTCAGAGAAATCAAGCTGAACGGGCTCAACGGTTCTGGTCCAGTTTCCATATCAGTGGATACTTCATGTGCAATGCTATTAGAGACATCATCGTTGTTCATTTTCTGAGCACTCAGGCTTGACTTGTTTTGAGCATCATCATCCAACACAGCAGTTGATACAGCAGCAGTGTGAGTTGTAGGTGGACTTGCTTTGTCCAGGATAGGATTGTTTAGGTTGGCTGAGTTCACAAATGCCACAGGCTTCAACTCATAGTTAGAAGAAGAGTGTGTTTCCAACATCTTGTGATGCTTTATGAGTCTGTCAATCATATCACTGAGATGTGTGAATGTCAGCATGACTGCAGTAGCAGGAGCGCGTGAGCCAAGAGGTAGGGGCAAACCTTTGACTGTTCTTGGGTGTGGATCAAAGAAACCGAATCTGCCAGACATGGTTCGGAATACTGCAATACACAAACTTCTCATCAACAACAATGCATACTGTACATCCGATAACAAACAGCTCAGTCCAGCTTCAAGGTCCAAAAAGCTATCAACAGCTCCAGGTAAAGGATCTCCAAATGTGCCATATCTGGAAAGTTGCGTCATGTCCACATATTGAATACATGTACGAGAAGGATTGATATCAGGAAGCTCATCTGTTGTCAAATGGATGTGCTTAGGGAAGTTTTTCCTGGCCTGATTATACATGAAGTTACCCTTATCTAAAACAAGGTCAAGGTCTGCTCTGTTTAGGTTTTCGTTCTCATTTAGGAATGCAAGGAAAGTTAGTGAGTTACAAGTACACTGCTGATTTCTCGATTTTCCGTATTTAACAGAAGCCTGGCTGCGGGATGCACAGACATACTGTTCAGAAGGCTGTTCTCTGAGGTTCACATAGTCAACATTAGAAGGCCCTGCCACACACTGATCATCACTCAGATGTCCTGTCTTTACAATGTCAGCATATGATGCTTGTGGTACATGTGATGCATTGAGTTGACATACCTGTTTAACAGTTGCATTAGAGGTGTCAGACATCTTTACTTCTCCACTGTTCTGGGGACCAACACATTCTGCTTGTTCAGTTGTTGAAGCACAGAGAAACTCATGAAACGTCTGCCAACGCAGTTTTCCAGCTTGGGACCTCTTATTTTTCCTTGGCATTGTTGTTTAGCTTAAATCAAGACACAATATTAGACACAATAATAGTGATGACAAGAAAGGACAGTGCAGTCACTGTAAAATAATTGATAACAATTAATGTAATGTATTTAGTGATATTTTACACTTATATACTTACAAAAGTCAAGTAAACAAAATGTGTTTTTTTTCCACTGAAGTGTGTAGATATTTGCAATCAAAACAAACCTTTGGGTACCAACCTACAGGTCTTTACAGCAACAAAGTTCAGGAACAATATACGAGTATGAATATGGATGTTATGTATGCTATCTTGTGTATAGTTTTCACTCAGTGTTAAATTATATACTTAAGTTATGTGTCAGAGAATTTACAGTTACAGTACAATGTTTGTGGTAAATATGACAACATATTTTATCTGTGTTTTCTTATGTCTTTGCAATTAACTTTAAGGTAATATCCAAAACAATTTTGTAATGACTGCAATGAAAGTCAATTGTGATAAATAAAAAATATGTAATTGAATGTATCTAAATATATGAATATTTGATAAATGACTTGTGCGAGAGAGAGACAGGAGAGGCAGAATATAAGCAAAGAGGCTTAGAAAAAGATTGATGAGGTTTCAAGTTCGGGTTTGTATTTTTCAGGTATTTTTCAAGTAGATTTCAAATATAGACAGAGCGGGATAGAAAGATAGAGTTTTCAGTCTTTAGAATAGATAGAGCCGGACACCAAGACAGAGTTGACAGACGAGTGTAAAGAGTAGATGGGACAGAAAGGTAGAGAGAATTTTTTTCAATGATAGGGACAAGAGAGAAGCTGGACCACTGGACCGAGAGAATTTTTTTCAATGATAGGGACAAGAGAGAAGCTGGACCACTGGACCGCAGGACACCTGTAAGACAAAACAGAAAATATATATTAGAGTATTGTTTCAATACAAGAAATCTCATTAAGCGACATCAGTGTATGTCTACCACTTGACTGTACAAGAAATGTCCATGGCACTTCATTCATTCATGTGTGTGTAAACTTACTGCTCAATCAGCATGGAGTCACCAACAGTGACTCCGACCATCAGAGACCAGAAGCAGGAGGCCGAAAGAGTCGACAAAAAAAGACTTTAGGTTCTATTGCAGACACACACCACGGCACAGCTCATTGCAATCCTACTTAAGTGAATCGATCTGTATTTTCTCATTTCTTATCAATCTTGGATTTGTGCCACCTAATTACTTAAATTGTGATATTGTAATATTGCAGTTATTTGTGGGTATAATATTTATACAATATTTTATTAATACTTCTATTAATACTTTATTAATAATGTTTCCCTCTCAGTGTCGCTCGCCTTTACCACAGAAATGAGGGATACAGCTGCTTAGGTCAACCTCCACGTATTGACCCCACGGGGACTGCTTACAGTGGAAGAAGAGGTGATTAATCTAATTGATTAATTTACAAAATTACGAAAAAAAGGTGTTCATAATATAAAAAGTGTAATTAACTTCAACACATAATCTTCATTGTTTAGGTTATCTGCCTATTTCTAATCAAAATGAAAAGATCCAGGAGGATAGTGTAAAATATTATATATGGATTACAAATTATAACAATAATATTTCTACTTACCAACCAAAGCGCAGGGCTGGATTTATGTTTGTTTGTCTGTAGACAGAAACATTGCCTGCATTACACAGTTGGATCACTATTGTTAAATATTATCAGCGTCATATGATGTGAGACTTTATATCAATAACCTAATCACAAATCATCACAAATAAAGGGTTTGTTTTTTACTATTTTTTATATAATATTGTACTTTATTCAGCTAATTTATTACATTTGTATTATTTCTAATACATTATAGACTCAACAGACTTATTAGAAGAGCGAGCTCTGTCCTGGACTGTCCTCTGAACTCCACAGAGGAGGTGGGTGAGAGGAGGATGTTAGCTAAGCTGACATCCATCATGGACAACCCCTCTCACCCCCTACACGACACTGTGGGGTCCCTGAGCAGCTCCTTCAGCAGCAGACTGATACACCCACGGTGTAAGAAGGAGAGGTTCCGCAGGTCCTTCATCCCTGCTGCTGTGAGACTGTACAACACCTGCACCTGACCATGTTGTAGTCTCTTGTACATGCCCGTTTTTCCGGTTTGCTCTAGTACTTTCTGTAAATATGTACACTGTGTTAGTACTTTCTGTAAATATGTACACTGAACACCACTGCTGTAATAAGTGAATTTCCCCACTGTGGGATCAATAAAGTATTATCTTATTATAATATTGTATAGCTATCATGGCTATGGTTGACTTAGCTTCGTCGAGTTAGCATCACCGCACTTATATGGCCACTTATTAGCCAACAATAACGCGCAAACACATACACACACACCTGCGCCTAACTGCTCTGCTCTGATTAGGGCCCGGCAATTGGGTGGGAAGGAGGGAGGCTCTTTTCACTGTTTAACTGTTTAACAGTGCTAATTTGCTTTATTTATATTATTTCTAATATTATTAATATTGTATGGCTATCATGGCTATGGTTGAGTTAGCTTCGTCGCGTTAGCATCGCCGCTTGCGTTAATATGGCCACTTATTAGCCAACAATAACGTTTTTGCAATGCCTACACAGATACATATTTCGAAATTACATGCATGCTGCGTTAGACAAGCACTTTAATACAGTTTTAAAAACACCAAAAGCATATTTGCGCTGTATAAAATGTTAACGTTAACAGAGAAATTAAAGTTAGTCACCTTCTCACACTCGCAAACACAGTGGCAGGTGCTCCGCAGTAGCGCAGTAAAAATTAATTGATGCGTTCAGGGACACTCGGACATTCTGGTATCAGACGCAAAAGCTTGTAAAATGAGACAAAATGTGTGTATTTATATACATAGCCTGCAGTGTACCATAGTACTGAAGCCCTAAGCGGTCATGAATTTATAAAATTTACTTTGTTCGATTTCTCGTGATAACGAGTTAATTTTCTTGAGATAACCCAGAATTATGTCGTGTCAAGCAGTGTTTCTCAACCCTGGTCCTCTGGGACCACTGCCCTGCATGTTTTAGATGTTCCCTGCTCCAACACACCTTTACATTTATTGTAGACATCTAATTTTGTTTCTATATATCATAGATACAACCATGGTATTCCTCTGTTATGGTAGCTTAGTGGTTAAGTGCACTGCTACCTGATGCATTTTGAACCGTGGGACGCCGGTTCGCATCCCGGCCGTGGCACTCTTGCTGCATGTCATATTATGATTTTTTTTTGTGCTAAATCGTTACTCGTTACTATTGTAGCGTCCAGCGTCGACGTGTGATGAATGACAAGGTGTTATTGAGCAAACCTGCATTTATGGCTGAACGGTTTGGTAACAGGACTCGGTGACTGTCAGTCGTAACCACGCCAAAAAAACAACAGAACAGTCCAGGTCTCACACATCAACCTCGCTCGTGTGCCGTACCTCATACACCTGACTCACCCAGGAGGTCTCTCGCACTTGCCCCCACTCCCCGCTCCGCTCTCGCATTTATTCAGACGCATTCACAGACCATGGAAATGGAAATCACAGTACTTGTACTTTTACTTTCAGTATTTAAGTAGCATTTTTTACATACTTCTACTTACAATACTTAAGTACTAAATATTTTGAATACTTTTGTACTTTCACTTAAGTATGGTGTTTAAAGAACACTTCAACTTCTACTCAAGTCAGTTTTTTGATATAGCACTTGTACTACTACTCCACTCCTTTATACAAGTACTTCATACATCTCTGGAAGTGAATAGATTGCTTCATCTATATTGTCTGTATTTTTTGTATGTCAAAAGTGGGTCCAAAGGCAATCAAAAAATGGAAGTATTAATACAATCAAAACATTTATTCTGAACACAACAGCAGTCATCACAATCAACAATATTGAAGTAGTAAAGAAAACTTTAAACAGTAGCAAACGTTGCGAAACTATTTACAAAATGTGTGTGTGTGTGTGTGTGTGTGTGTGTTATACATAACAAAATGATGAACTATTTACAAACTCTGTGTGTGTGTGTGTGTGTGAACTATTTACAAAATGTGTGTGTGTGTGTGTGTGTGTGTGTGTGTGTTATACATAACAAAATGATGAACAATTTACTGTGTGTGTGTGTGTGTGTGTGTGTGTGTGTGTGTGTGTGTGTGTGTGTGTGTGTGTGTGTGTGTGAACTATTTACAAAATGCGTGTGTCTGCGCCTGCCTACACCTCTGCCTGAAGCACCTCTGCACTCAAAACTTTTTTACCAATAACTTTAAAATTCACCATTAAGGGTGGGCTTTCTAATTCCATTAGTTTCTCTTCCAAAGGAAGCCAGAGGTCCTCCCTGATCTCTAAGAGTCCATCTCCTTCAGTGAGGACCTCTAGCATGCCCTCTTCTTCCAGTGGCGTAGCTCCCAAAACACCAGTTGTTAAAGAAGAGGTTGTGACCTATAGGAAAGAAACAATAGCTCAAATAGAAATGTCCCAAGCATGTTTTAGGACACAGATTTGTGAAAGACATAATCATATTTCTTTCCCCATTCCATTATCTCAATAGAAGTCAAGTCTAGTGCCTGAATTGTATCTATCCATCCTCTATATCAGAGAAAAAAATATGTTTACACAATAGTTTATGGCAACAAACCATGAAGCAAGATTGATTTATTTATTTATTTATTTATTTATTTATTTATTTATTTATTTATTTATTTATTTATTCATTTATCAGAGCATTCACAATAATCACTCAAAATCCAGACACGTATGAAATGTCTGTCTGTCTGTCTGTCTGTCTGTCTGTCTGTCTGTCTGTCTGTCTGTCTGTCTGTCTGTCTGTCTGTCTGTCTGTCTGTCTGTCTGTCTGTCTGTCTGTCTGTCTGTCTGTCTGTCTGTTCCTGTCTTTGGTGTCCGTACAAAAAAAGAACACACAACCTACCTCAATTGTTGTGTAATTGATACTGGTTAAACAGTACCCGTACCCGGCCATTGTCCCTCTGACATGGCTCACCCTTATTTGTGAGCCTAGTGTCAGAGGGAAGACTGCCGCCTCTCTCCATAGTGACAGGGTCACCCGTGTGTTGTCCTTTAAAAAAGATTACACAAAATATATATGGATTATTTTTGTTCTCTCTTAGCCAATAATATTCAGTAATCCATATAACTATGTCTTTCAATTTAGTGTTAGATTTAGTGTTTGATCTTAAATGACACAGCTGTAGGCTGACACTGCGCCCTTATAAAATAGACTCTCATGTCCCAGATATTGTAGGCTACATTTACTCAGTAGTTTACTTGAATACAATTTAGATCCGCACGCACGCACGCACGCACGCACGCACGCACGCACGCACGCACGCACGCACGCACGCACCACACACACACACACACACTCTGCCCAAAACAGTAGCTGCCATGTAGAACCTACCTCTTGTAGGAGGACTGTGCGCATTGGCACTGGCTGTGCCACGTTCCCCAAAACTGTCCTTTTAATATCCGATATCTGAACAACAGAGATAATAATGTGTTGGAGTTGATTAAACTTTTTATACTACCAAGACCACAATATGAACAATATTTGTATTGATTTATTAAGGCAATTAATAAATTCCCTCACCAATAAAATAATTAACTGACCTTCAGCACCACTCCCTCCACTGTGAGCAACCCCCTCAGCTCCCTTGAGGCCAGGGGTGTCAGCGCAGAGACTGGTTGCAGCATCAGTTTCGCTCTATCCCTTATGTGTTCTGGGAATTGCAGAGGTGTGGTTCTGAAGAACCTGGTACTTTTAATTATGTTTATTGAGTAGGGAGGGCGCTCCCCCCTCAGCACATAGCCTTTTAAAAAATATGTGCCTTCTTTAAGCCCTTCGCAGAACCCTTGAAAAATCGTAATTTTTGTGGTTTCATTGCCATCCGTAATTATGGCAGTTTTGTTTTGTTTTTGGCAGGCTGGCCTTACATGTCGTAGCTGTCAAAGTCCCATGTGACCACCTTTAAAGTGTCCTGTATACACACTACAGCAACCCTGATGGTTGGGGGTTGGTTTGAGGGGTTGTCTGGCCTGGTCTGTAGAACCTTTGTCAATGACATTCTGAAATGAACAAACACAGAAAGAGTTATGTTAATGCTAATATTTCTCTGTTTCTCCTGGAAGTAATTATTATTATTATTATTATTATTATTATTATTATTATCTACGACGGAGTATTAGGGCCACATTTTTTAAAATAAAAAAATGGAATTAATTACAAGATTAAAGTTGTTATTAAATATAGTTCTCGCCATATTTAATAACAACTTTAATCTTGTAATTAATTCAATTTTTAAAAATGTGGCCCTAATACTTGTGTACGTTGTAAAGTTCTGACTTATTTTTTTCTTAATTTTGTTCTCAAAACACTGAAGTTAAGATAGGTATTTAAAATTAAGGCTTTAGTACACAAAATGTGTAGAATATTAATAGTAGAATTGAGTAAAATAATAGTACAATATCTGTGTGTGTGTGTGTGTGTGTGTGTGTGTGTGTGTGTGTGTGTGACCCCTCCCCCCTCCTCCTCAAGCAGGGTGAGGTTGCCAAGCAACCTGGGTGAGCTGCAGGTCTCATTAATTAGACACAGGTGTTCCATGCAGCATGTATGTCTCACTGAAATGCACAGTATATGTCTGAATGATCCCCCTGGAAGAGGGTAAAAAAAACCCTCAAGGTATGCCTCGAAACCAAAATCTAAATGACCAGAAGAATGCTCATCGTGTGTATAATGTCTGTGCCAAGTTTCAGGTGAAAATTGTATAAACTTTGGCCTCGAGAGTCAGAGCAAGCACAGGTGCGCCCTGCTCCTTCCGGTAAATTCTCTGCTTCAAAAACCATGGGAGTGAATGAGGCTGTGGATGGGAGTAGTCGATCAATCAAAGTGTAGGGACCCAAAACTATACGAGCGACAGCTACAACAGTGGTATCAGTGCGATTACCTCGAATTTTCCTACGTTTTATGTATACATGGTGTCTGTAGTGGAGCATTTGAGCCCACGTTAGTGAAATACGTTTTATTTTTTCACAGATTTTTCTCCCTGCTCCTCACTCTAGCTGATGATGTCATCACTCTAGGAAACCACGAACACACCCATTATAAACCCAGAAATTTGACTAAAACCTGCTGAACTTTGAGCCCTGATAGTTTAAAAACGGTAAAAGATTTTGAAAAAAGTTAAATACGAGTTTAATGGTTGAAGAGTTTGTGTAGAATTTGAATGAAGTCTGTAGTAGTAGTACAAGTTGTTGAAATTGTAGAATGTTTGTAGAAGTTTTGTAGAATGATTTGAAGTTTGTGTAATGCATTTTAAATAGGAAATTATTTGCAGAAAAAGTTGAATAATTTGTAGAATATTAATAGTAGAATGTAGAAAAGTAATAGCAGCTGTGGCATGAATAAGCTGAATCTAGTGGTATAATTTTTATTTTTGTAGGACAAAATTTGTAGGAGCAGTTAGAGGCCAAAAAACGTACGGAAGAAGAAAAATAATAATAATAAAGATGTAGGATAACAATAGTGTGGGAGCCCTTCAGGCACCCACACCAACTAGAAAACTGCATTTCCTGCGGAAAGTGCGGTGTGGGTGCCCTCTGCCGCCGCCGCTCCCAGCGGCGCACCTGCTGCCCTTTTTCTGCATGTCTTTTCCCTGTCTCTTACACTCTCTCTCCCCCTCACATTCCTGTTACTCTTCAGCTGTCTCAATACTATACAGTTTAAAAAGGCCATAAGAGATATATCTTAAAAATGTTGAAATTGGTTGAAAAGAGTAGAATAGTATGAAGTGATACAATGTTGTGTAACACTGTAGAAATTTAGATGAAATGGTAGAATTGTAGAGAGTAATAGTTATAGTACAAGATCTTGGTGAACTGTGTAGTTTGACTGAACTCTGTAGTAGAAGAAGAGGTAGTTTAAATTGTAGGTCTGTATAAAGATTTGGAGTTTGTATAATGGATTTGAAATGGAAAATATTTGTAGAAAAAGTTGAATAATTTGTAGAATATTAATAGTAGAATTTAGTAAAATATTAGTGTGTGTGTGCATGCTTGTGACAGCTGTGCATGCTCAGTCCCTCTCCCTCTGACCCTCTGACACAAAAGTTTCAAATGAAGTCCCTCGAAGAGAAAATCCTGTATTAATACAGCAAGCTGTGTCATCATTGCCTTCTTACTGGGCTCTTATTTTTAAGGGACTCTTATTTTGAAAAACTGTGTGTGTGTGCATCTGCCTGTCTGTCTGCCTGTATGTGGTGTGTCTGTCTCTCTACCTATGTGTTTGTGTTTGTGAGAGACAAGGATAAAATGGCCGACATTAAAAATGTAGTCTTGATAGTCTGATATCATACACAGACTTCAATAAAGTTAGTCAAAGGCATGCTTGAGGTTACCAAGCAACCAGGGTGAGCTCACTTGTCCAGGTGTGCAGCTCAGCCTGTATTGATCGTAGATCAGCAGATTTTTATTGTTTGAACAAAATGATGTCGATCTGTTTACTGAGGGTCTGTTCAGTGTCTTTGTGTGTGTGTGCGTGTCTTTGTGTGTGTGTGTGTGTGTGTGTGTGTGTGTGTGTGTGTGTGTGTGCATGCTTGTGTCTGTAGAAATGTTCTAAATGAGTTGAATCTAAAAAAAATAAGATTAAAAGTGTAATAGTACAAGATCCTGTTAAAATGTGTAGTTTGAATTAAGTCTGTAGTAAGGTAGAAGTCATTTAAATTGTAGGTCTGTATAAAGATTTGAAGTTTGTATGATGGATTTGAAATGGTAAAATATTTGTAGAAAAAGTTCAATAATTTGTAGAATATTAATAGTAGAATTGAGTAAAATAATAGTACAATATCTGTGTGTGTGTGTGTGTGTGTGTGTGTGTGTGTGTGTGCGCACATTTTACACAGACAAGTTCAAATGAAGTGCCAAGAACTGCAAAAATGGCTGTCGCTCGGCTTGTCTGCTGACCCCTCCCCCCTCCTCCTCAAGCAGGGTGAGGTTGCCAAGCAACCTGGGTGAGCTGCAGGTCTCATTAATTAGACACAGGTGTTCCATGCAGCATGTATGTCTCACTGAAATGCACAGTATATGTCTGAATGATCCCCCTGGAAGAGGGTAAAAAAACCCCTCAAGGTATGCCTCGAAACCAAAATCTAAATGACCAGAAGAATGCTCATCGTGTGTATAATGTCTGTGCCAAGTTTCAGGTGAAAATTGTATAAACTTTGGCCTCGAGAGTCAGAGCAAGCACAGGTGCGCCCTGCTCCTTCCGGTAAATTCTCTGCTTCAAAAACCATGGGAGTGAATGAGGCTGTGGATGGGAGTAGTCGATCAATCAACGCGTAGGGACCCAAAACTATACGAGCGACAGCTACAACAGTGGTATCAGTGCCTTTTCCTCAATTTTATGTATACATCGTGTCTGTAGTGGGGCATTTGAGCCCACGGTAGTGAAATACGTTTTATTTTTTCACAGATTTTTCTCCCTGCTCCTCACTCTAGCTGATGATGTCATCACTCTAGGAAACCACATACACACCCATTATAAACCCAGAAATTTGACTAAAACCTGCTGAACTTTGAGCCTTGATAGTTTAAAAACGGTAAAAGATTTTGAAAAAAGTTAAATACGAGTTTAATAGTTGAAGAGTTTGTGTAGAATTTGAATGAAGTCTGTAGTAGTAGTACAAGTTGTTGAAATTGTAGAATGTTTGTAGAAGTTTTGTAGAATGATTTAAAGTTTGTGTAATGCATTTTAAATAGGTAATTATTTGCAGAAAAAGTTGAATAAGTTGTAGAATATTAATAGTAGAATGTAGAAAAGTAATAGCAGCTGTGGCATGAATAAGCTGAATCTAGTGGTATAATTTTTATTTTTGTGGGACAAAATTTGTAGGAGTAGTTAGAGGCCAAAAAACGTACGGAAGAAGAAAAATAATAATAATAATAAAGATGTAGGATAACAATAGTGTGGGAGCCCTTCAGGCACCCACACCAATAATAATAAAGATGTAGGATAACAATAGTGTGGGAGCCCTTCAGGCACCCACACCAATAATAATAAGAAGAATAAGCGCGGTGGATAACATATAGTGTGCACTTTCAGGCACACTCAATAAGCGCGGTGGATAACATATAGTGTGCACTTTCAGGCACACTCAATAATAATAAGCGCGGTGGATAACATATAGTGTGCACTTTCAGGCACACTCAATAATAATAATAATAATAAGCGCGGTGGATAACATATAGTGTGCACTTTCAGGCACACTCAATAATAATAAGCGCGGTGGATAACATATAGTGTGCACTTTCAGGCACACTCAATAATAATAAGCGCGGTGGATAACATATAGTGTGCACTTTCAGGCACACTCAACTAGAAAATTTCTAAAGAAATTTTGAGTGTGCCTGACTCTGGCCCTGTCGCCCCCATGCATTATTACTGACACTGCTCAGCAAATTCAGTACTAGAAAATCAATTTTGAGAGTGACGAGTGGGCTGTTGCTGGGGTTCTGTTAGCACTAGCATGTTAGCATGCGCATGTTAACACTGATGCGCTAGCAGTTACCATTAGCATGTTAGCATTAGCATGTTAGCATTAGCATGTTAGCATGCGCATGTTAACACTGATGCGCTAGCAGTTAGCATTAGCATGTTATCATTAGCATGTTAACATTAGCATGTTAGCATGCGCATGTTAACACTGATGCGCTAGCAGTTAGCATTAGCATGTTATCATTAACATGTTCGCATTAGCATGTTAGCATGCGCATGTTAGCATGCGCATGTTAACACTGATGCGCTAGCAGTTAGCATTAGCATGTTATCATTAGCATGTTATCATTAGCATGTTAACATTAGCATGTTAGCATTAGCATGTTAACACTGATGCGCTAGCAGTTAGCATTAGCATGTTAACATTAACATGTTAGCATTAGCATGTCGGAGCACAGTATATAAATGGAGCCAAAACACAAACATCCAATCAGATTTGTTCTGTAACTGTCCTCCAATCAAAGTTATTAAATGTCAAATCAGGCCATGAAATGCGAGAGCAGCTTGGTGATGACATACAAAGAGCATAGATGCATACAGGCAAGTCTGTCTATCTCTCTCCACTAGAGAAGGATTTTCCTATCTGTCGCTCTCTAATGCTAATTGCTAGTGCACCAGCGCATGTTAGCATTACCAAGTTAGCAATTATAATGTATTTCATTTTTAGTGGCTAACAATAATGGTGGCGCCACTAACAGGCAGAACTAACAGGCATATATTAGTGGCTAACAGTAATGACGCGATGCATGAGGGCTTTCTGAATAAAGAGCACTAACATGTACATACATACACACACACACACACACACACACACTGTTAGAACGCCCATGTTTAGTTTTGTTGTGCATTTGGTAAAGTTCAATTTTTCCCACGTTCATGAACATATCACAGCATTCCGACGGTCAGTAAACGCACCTCGTCTGTGTGTTAGCCGTGCTAGTAACTTAGCTCCCCGCTGTCGTTACCTGTGTGTGTGTGTGTTTGTATCTCCTCTCTGTCTCCTTTCAACGGCAATAAATCGGCATAAACAACGACATCTGCCTCCGTCCTTTAACGGGGACACTCCCATACACCTTGCCGCTCTAATTCACCAGTCACACCTGGAGCAAGCCCCCTTGTCTCCCTTTTACACACACACATATATATGTATACATATATGTGTGTGTGTGTGTGTTACTGTGTGTGTGTGTGTGTGTGTGTGTGTGTGTGTGTGTGCTAACGCTCTCTGTCTGCCATTTTACACAGACGAGTTCAAATTAAGTGCCAAGAACTACAAAAATGGCTGCGCTCGGCTTCTGTCTGCTGGCCCCTCCCCCCTCTCCTCTTCAAGCAGGCGAAGGTTGCCAAGCAACCAGGACCAACTGTAATCAGCAGAGCAGTTACTGTAGAATGTCAGTTAGAGACTGAGAGAAAATGCTGAGGACTTCTGACCAGAACCGTATTTCCAATCATTGAACCGGCTTAACCTGAGGCAAGATGAGACCTTCCTGATTGTTTTACATATTCGTTTTGTGTCGATAAATGAAGAAATGTGCCCTCAGGAGCAAGAGAGAGAAACGTTACTTCTGCCTTCCTCCAGGAAATGTCTCCCCTTTTATAGCATTGGAGTCTATGAGGCTGTTGGCGGGAGTAGTCGATCATAGAGCGCGTACAAAGCCAAAACTATATGTTTGACAGCTTTGGCAGGCGAATGTGAGTGAGACGACAAATTTTCCTATGTTTCTATGTATAAATCGTGTCTGTAGTGATACATTTGAGGCCACGGCAGTCAAATACGTTTTATTTTTTCAGTGATTTTTCTCCCTGCTCCTCCTCTAGCTGATGATGTCATCCACTCTAGCAAAAACATTCCGCCACATACACACCCATTATAAACCCAGAAATTTGACTAAAATCCTGCTGAACTTTGAGCCTTGATAGTTTAAAAACGGTAAAAGCTGTCGATGAGTGTAGTGAATCCATGAAGAGAAGGCAAGCATACCTCCGTTTTAAAGTTTAAATAAAGTCTCTCGGTGAAAGTATGCCAGAGCTGTTCATTGTTTACAATATCTGTTGAAATTTATTTTTCTTCGGGCCTCCCCATTCATTCTTTATGGGAAATTTTTCTCAGTTTATCGCGAAAAACACGCAAATCTCTTAGAAAAGACATAGCACACATGTCCCGGCCGAGCCGGTCGTTTCGATACCCGTTTTGTGTGTGTGCGACAAAAACTCTGGGAGGAGAAGCGAGCCAAAAAAAGGGCGTAAGAAGAAGAATAATAAGCGCGGTGGATAACATATAGTGTGCGCTTTCAGGTACACTCAATAATAAGCGCGGTGGATAACATATAGTGTGCACTTTCAGGCACACTCAATGATAAGAAGAATAAGCGCGGTGGATAACATATAGTGTGCGCTTTCAGGCACACTCAATAATAACAATAATAATAAGCGCGGTGGATAACATATAGTGTGCACTTTCAGGCACACTCAATAAGAAGAAGAATAAGCGCGGTGGATAACATATAGTGTGCGTTTTCGGGCACACTCAATAAATGGAGCTTTTCTGATGGGAGTGGAAACAGGCCATGTTGAATGGACATGTTCTAGTACTAGTGTACTCAGGGCCGGTCTTAGCCATGGGCAATGTGGGTGGCCGCCCAGGGCGCCGTCTCCGTGGGGGGCGCAGGAGCACCCGCAAATGAAAAAAGCAAATGAAAAAATTTTCGATACCGCTCATCAAGTTAGCGGAGCGGTCGCCCCCGGGAGCGGGGGGTTGATGAGGCAGAGGGGGGCGCCGGACAGACTGATCGTGGCGCACGGGGGGAGAATAATCAGTTTGATTAGTCAATATAATCAATCGTTGATTAGTCAATATAATTAAACCGATTATATTGACTAATTTAAACATGTAAAAACACTGTTACAAAAAAGAAGAAAACAACAACGGCGACATAAAAGAAATGAGGAGGGAAAAAGTCAGAAAATAAAAGCATTTGTTATTCGAACCTATTATTATTATTATGATTATTATTATGATTATTATTATTATTATTATTATTGGGGTCCATGAAGCGAAGCTGTGGGAAATTTGGCACATTGATTAAGGACAGTCCTATTTGTGATGTCACCAAGTTACATGTTGGCAGTAAACACGGTATAGCGCCACCAACAGGTCAAAATTTTAGGTACATTTGTGCATGTAAGTTTTGAACCGTTAGCCCAATATTCAAAAACAAGGTATCGTTGAATTCAATACACCCTATGACGTCATAATGCGCCGTGATAGATTTTCCGCCATCTTGGATTTTGTTGAAAGTGAATCTAAATTTTCAGCAGTCGCAAATTTTGACGGATTCTCACAAAAATCGGCACAGAGTATATTTAGACCAATCTGCACAAAAGTTATTAGATGGATTTTTCAGTTTCAACTTTGTTTGTGTGCTACAGCGCCGATTTCGATGTGAGCTCATATCTCAGGAACGCTTTGGCAAAACGGAACCAAATTTGATGTCATACTTCGAGGCGCTGTCCCCAGTCCAGGACACAAATGTGGTGTCATTACGTCTCTAGGGGGCGCTATAATTAGCAAAACATTGTTTTTGCTCATGTCTCCTGAAGTGTTGGAATGAAATTGTTATATCCACAGATACTGTGGGTTGCCTCGTTGATAGCTGATGCCAACTTTTCATGTTAGCCAATTGCCATTTGCGGCAACGCCGCCAAACAGGAAGTCTGTTCATATCTCGGCGACGTTTTGACTTCCGAAGACCAGATTCGGTCATGTGCATCGAGACCTGGTCTAAAGTGCGCCAAAACATATTGGTGTCATTTGTCCACTAGGAGGCGCTGTAATTCGCAAAAATGCGTTTTTGCTTTTTTCTCTTGACATGTTTGGATGAGAAACTAAATTTTCATGTATGCTAATAATTACTATTATTACATTACATCATCGCCTGATCTGCATGGGCCCCTCACTGCTCCTTGCAGCTATATTTATTATTATTCTTATTATTATTCGTCTATTTTCAGAGAACAGGGCACACATGCAGGTTCACGGTTCATTCACTATAATCCTGTGATAAACTAGAGACCTGTTCAGGGTGTACCATGCCTATCAGCCAGTAAGGATAAACAGTTATTGAAAATGAATGAAGATGATAAATAGTAAAGTATAATGTTAGTACGAATATTAATAACATCAATTCCAGTTGGACTGTATCCCTTATTAAATCCTTGTGGTCTACAATAATTCAGTTACATTTTATTTATATAGCGCCATGTCAAGTTATCTCATGACAGTTTTCATACAGAGCGAGAGAGAGTGATTAGTCTATAATTAGTTTGTGATAAGTATTAACAGCAAGCTAAACATCATCATTGTTATTGTGAGTGTGTTGGCATGCTGCTGTTAGTACTGAGCTCAGGAGGAGGGTGTGTAGCCTCAGACTGTGACTACACTTTAGAACTATTGTAGGAGGTTTGTGTGTGCTTTTGATGATTGCACTTATCTTTGTTAACTGAAGTCTAACATCTCAGATAATGTTCTCTGGGAAGCTTCTGGATGGTTTTTACACACAGAGTCAAGTCATCAGGGGGCTGCTGAGCTTTTATTTCACCTTTGGCAAAAGCTGTTTGAACTAAACTATATCACTGTGTAG
Organism: Collichthys lucidus; assembly: GCA_004119915.2. Taxonomy (NCBI): domain Eukaryota; kingdom Metazoa; phylum Chordata; class Actinopteri; family Sciaenidae; genus Collichthys; species Collichthys lucidus. The sequence goes on along the minus strand of CM014088.1, from coordinate 9,678,682 downwards.
GGCTGCTCGATTATGGAATAAATCAATATCACGAATATTTTGGTCAATATTGAAATCACGATTATTCAAACGATAAATTTTGAGTTTCACAGTGCATTTATTCAGCATTTCTCTCTCAAAAAACACTTTGTTATTGATTCTTTATGCAAAATATTTAAATTAAAAATACATTTTGGCTACAAGTATGTACTTTACAGCTGTTTTGCAATGTATAAAGAAATTTATAGGACATCTATTTATGATGTATTTGTACATGTACAAGTACATGATGTATTTATAGGACAAAATAAATCTAAAAATAAACATAAGCATCAATAAGCAATAAACATCTTCTTGAAACCCTCACCGTATTATTGGGTTGCATATCTTTAGCTAAGAAATATCCAATGGCAGCTGTTAGGCCCCGTTTACACGTACACAAGTATTTAAAAAAACTGAGACATTTCCCTTCGTTTGTACCTATCTTTTACACGCAATTGGTGAATTCGCCTCTAAAAACGAATCGAGGTTTAGGCAGCTGATGCGCCAAAAGTGCGACCAATGTTTACCTTTCGCTATGGCGATGATCATGAAAGCAAGCCGCCCATAGGCTTGGCGTAGTTATGATGGTGCTGATTGATTGATTGATTAATTGCACAGCCCTATCACTGGGTACAGTGATATAGTACCCAACGTGTGTGTGTGTGTGTGTGTGAGTGTGTGTGTGTGTGTGTGTGTGTGTGTGTGTGTATTTCCTGTGAGTGAACATGACTAAAAGATGTTGTCTGTAGAATGACAGGAACAGGGAGCGATAGTTTACAGGCTGCTTCCTGCAGCAGAAGACCCTTTCCCCTCACCTCCCTGTGAGACCAAGATCACAACCACAGTTTGGACCAAAACAAATCTCCACAGTATTCTATCCCACTGATCCTCCACTGCTGCCTCAGGCCCTCATTTATCAAGTATAGTATAGTAATATTCATAATATTAAATATTTGTGACAGAGCATGTTAGCTGTGTAATGTAGCCCAGAACCTCACATCGGAATGTGAACAGAGCTATCTGTACTATCTGTTCACCGTTTAGAAGTAAACCACCCTACTTCTTCTATTTGTGGGTAATCCTGCCGACACAGCAGATATGGTGCCCTGTTCCACTCCAAGCGTCATGTACAACCGCTCTCAACCGGAGTCACCACACCTGCATGAGCTGCCGTGTCTGTCGTATGGAAATAAGCTGCTGGTGACTCATGTTGTTGTTTCACAGCTAATCCAGTTTAGAATTTAGTTACCACTGACGGTGTGTTTAACTAGTGCTTTAGTGTTTTTCACATATTAAATCATATTACAAATGGTACTTTATATTAGCTTCTTTAATTGGTAATAAAATGATTTTCATTACTGACTTATGTTAGGCTAGACTATACTGTACTGTGCCAGTGTTGGAGTTTCTTCCCCAGTTGCTGTTGCTCTTCTAGAATGAATAGGTGTGGACAGTCCTCGTTGGAGGCTCAGGACGTTTTTAAGTTTTGTTTTGTGACACACAGAATAGTGATACTTAAAATCAGTGTGTGGAGCCCCCACCAAGCAAGCAGAGTCAGTGGGAGTCAGACGTGTCACAGTTAACGTTCAATAATTTGGAATTTCTCAATTTCTGTGAATATGATCCTATTGAGAATACAGTGACATGTCAGCAGCTGTCATGCTTTTCCAGCAGTGTGCAGATAGTGTTGACCTGTCATGGCTGGGATGTTAATCTGAGAAATGAAGCACTGTAATTACTGAGAAATAACAGGAAGGACTGTTGAATACACTAGGAAAAGGGAGTCAGTGCCCGTATTAAAATGTCTAACGTCACAGCAGAAATAAACATGTTTACAGCCTGGTACAAAAAAAAAAATGTTTTCTTTTTGTATTCTCTGAATACAATAGAGTACAAACACCAGAAGTGAGGTCAACCACATTGTATTATACAGCCAGAGCTCAATACTACACACACTTCAACTAACAATGAATGAGTCTTTACCTCAACAAAAACAAGGAATAAGAGAATAAGCCAAAGCTCTGCTGTAGGTAACACTTTGTCCAGGATCTTTAATCTGTGTTACCGTTTGTCCATGACCTGCCCAACAAACAGGTGACAGGTGACAGAAGCATTGTTGGTGCCAGCTCATAGTTTGTGATAATTGGGTGCATGCCTTTACGAGTTTATTATTTTTTACATACAGGGACATGCGTCACATGGTGTGGGTGTTACGTCAGCAGTAGTAATATCAGCTGTTCTTCACCTGGCGTTTTTTTTTTGTGTTTGAATGAACTGAGAGGGTGAGGGGGAAAGTCCTACTTTGCTGACCGCTTTGTTTTGCTTAATATTATTTAAAAGTTTTAAAGGGTTAAAGTTTTTTCCCTACTTAGCCTCTCTGCGACTATAGTTTTTTGATCGTTTGGATACTCGTTCAATATTGTCAGCAAAAGGAGACAAAGACAACTGAATTGGAGCCACAAGGAAATAGAGGAGCCACGGCTTTGAATGTGGAACTAATGAATGGAAACTAACAGATGGATCGCACACGAGAACGCTTCACAGCGCAGCGGCCAGACAACATCACGTTTCACCAGCGGTATGTAAACTGATTGAGTTCTGCTGTTATGTTGGTCTATTGGAAACAAACTATTTGAGCTGGTTGCTACCGAGTAGGAATTTGCGTTTTGTCTCAGGGTTGTTCACGCTGCTGATGAATTGAGTTTTGATGCTGTGTTTGGAGGATTTGGACTGCTGCGTCTGATGACTCTGTGGTTAATTGCAGCACTGGATACCATGAATTATGATGACGTGTGACTCTCGTGGCTGTTGTTGGCTTTGCATTGTATTCTCGTCGTGATTTCTTTTGTCTACATGCAACATGAGTGCTACAAATGCTGATACAGCTGTTGGCAAATCTGAAGAGAATGATGGATGAGAAAAATGTCTCACTGGTTAAATCAGAGCTGGGAACTGAGGGTTCTCAACCTACAGAGTTTATTGCCAAACTTTTAATGGACCTGTTGGGGCTCGACGGGCTGCTCTCCGAGCGATGTAGGATGTGTTTTTTGGTCGCTCCTCTGGAATGTGATTTTAACATAGTCTCAATACCACTTTAAGTTTGTTTACTGTCTTTGTGGTGACCAAGCAGCTTTTAAGGGTCCTCCACCTTAAGAGCGAAATCTGAATTTTTTCTTTTTTTAGTTTTGTTTTTTTTCTTAGAGAATGAGCCTACCAATGACTCGGCGAAACAGGCCGCAACAGGCATTGGAGCCCGAATTACCTGAGAAGCCGTGTGCTAATGAAGAGATGCTACGCAGCATTAAGATAATGATGGATGACCAACAAACTGAAATTGTGGCAAAATTCGAGTCAATCATATCAGAGCTGGTTAAGAAGGAGGTGACGACTGCTCTCAAACTACTACAAGAAAAAACTTCCCTGCAAGATGGATCTATCAGTAACCTGGAGCGTTGCGCTAATGAACACTCAGACCAGCTAACTGGCATGCAGGCTAATATCATCAAGCTATCTGACACGGTCGAGTCTCTGAGTAAGAAATGTGACAAACTGGAGGCACGCTCAAGATGGCACAATATTCGGCTAGTGGGCTTGCTTGAGGGAACTGAGGGTTCCCAACGTACAGAGTTTATTGCCAAACTTTTAATGGACCTGTTGGGGCTCGACGGGCTGCCCGGGCTCGATAGGGCCCACCGCACGCTGCGTGCCAAACCAAAGGAGGGAGAACCACCTCGGTGGATGGTTATCAGGGTGACGCAATTTCAAGCTAAGCGGAGGTCGGCCTTTGCCCAGGTAAAGAGGGAGCTCCATACCTGTGCTAACGTTAAGTTCGGCCTCTGCTACCCGGCTACTCTATACATCACCACGTCCGATGGCCAGACATACAGATTTGAAGACCCGAACCAAGCCCTGGAGTTCGTCAATAATAGACTCATGAAGAACACGGCTTTGGAGTGTGATTGACTCTGAAATTCTCCAGCGTCCGTTGATTTGGTTTGTACTTGACTCACTATAGTACGGGGTACTACTTGTAAATTCTGATTGCGCCTCTTATAGAGCATACTGGTGCTAATTTTTTATTTGTATGGTCTTATTCCTCTCAGTATCTACTCCTGAGGATGTTTTTGTTGACTGATGTAATGTTTTTGATTTAGTCCCTCTCTCTCTCTTTTTTAAATTCATGGCACCACTTTACGTTTGCTGGTTTGTTTGTTCTTTCTCTTAGTTTGGACAGTACATATCCACATTCCCAGAGGCCGTCTAGTAGTACGGTTAAGTTACCGATAATGACAGACTTGGTGAAGTAGCACGCGTCATTGTTTTGATGCTTCTGCTAGGTGAAGAGGGGGGTGGGGGGGCTTGTTCGATTTTGGGGGGATGTTAGTCCGGGTTTTTGGGGTGACGTTGGTACCCATGCTACTTTTCTTGATGTCTGTGTTTTTTTTTTCTTTCTTTCTCCCTTCTTCCTTTGTTTTTCTTTTGTATTCTTTACATAAGGAATTCTTTGTCCTTCAATGACTCAGGTTAAGAGAACACTATCCAGTGTGGGTGGAGATGTTAAATTTGTAAGTTTAAATTGTAAAGGCCTAAATAAGCCAATTAAACGTAGTAAAGTACTTCACTACTTACACCACTTGGATGCCCATATCATATACTTGCAGGAAACCCATTTGAAAGAGATAGATAGTGTCAGACTGAAGAAGAGCTGGGTCAGGAAAATATATCACTCTTCCTTTTTTCAGTAGAGCAAGAGGCGTCGCTATTCTTTCACATAGAGATATTCCCTTTGTTCATGTTTAAACAATCTCCGATTCTAATGGCAGATTAATAGCTGTCATTGGACACATTTTTGATATGAAGGTAACTCTTGCTAATGTTTACGCCCCCAACTGGGATGATGAGTCTTTTTTTAGACAGGTTTTCTCAACGCTACCTGATTTGTCCCTTTTACGATTTAATCTCAGGTGTAGACTTCAATTGCTGGATAAATCCATCCTTAGATCGTTCTTCCTCAACCTCCGCCATTCAGTCCAAGGTGGCCAAAGTGATTCAATCCTTTATAAACAAGTTTAATGTTGTTGACCCTTGGCGTTTTTTCAACCCAGATAAAAAGGGAATACTCTTTTTTTTTTCACATATTCACCATACTTACACACGGATTAATCTCTTTTTAGTGAATAACAAGTTGCTATCCTCCATTTCCGGGTGCAAGTATGATTCAATCGTTGTCTCAGACCATGCCTCCATTTCTATGAATGTCTATTTTCAGAAGTTTGTTAATACAAGTCCTCAGTGGCGTTTAGACACATACTTGCTGTTAAATGGGTCAATGACGTGACGCAATTTTTTTTGTGTTCCTATGGTTTAGTTACATTTAAAAAGGTTAAAATTTGAAACTAAACTCACAAATTACTTGAATACATTCTCTTTTTGAAGACCTTGTCTAAAGTTTCTGGATTTGATACATTTTGAGAGAATATTCAGGGGATAATGGTAAAAATGTCAATGTGGTGTAACTATAAAAACTTTGTACCAAAAACTTTAACATGCTCAAAAAAGTTGAAATTCCTAATAAAACACATTATCTACTAGTTTGGCATAATTCTACATTTGTGTTGTTTAACAATGAATAAAATAAATGAAACACAATTGCTCTGAATATTATAACTAACTTGGGGAATTGTGTCTGTTAAGTCAACTTTCTAAACTGTCAAGGCGGTGTAACCGACATTTGAGGAGCCATTTTGTTCATTTGTGTAAGGAGATCATGTTACAGGAAATAACATCACAAAGAAGGACCCCTGATCACCCTAACTGCTGCTTGCCAAGGTTTGTAGCTTTCTTTGAAATCTTGATAATTTGACATATTTAGGGTGTGGTCAGGTGTGCTTAGAGTTACATGTCAAATGGTATGACCTTAGGAAACCATTTATAATTCACAATAACTGTAAAACTAAGTATGTATTTTAAAAAATGTGTTTGAATTCTTCACATCAAGGCCACATATTTACATAGGTGTCTATCATAATGCCTGTTAAATTTAAATTTATATTGAAATGTCAAATGGTGTAACCGGTTACACCATTTGACATTTGTTACATTCCTTCTGGTTAGAAGATGATTTTGTCAAATATCAGAAGTTTTTGATGCTGATTAAAGATGTAATGTGAACTAACTTACTATGTGGAACTATTTTTGAGTGTTAAGTGTTATATTTCTTCAAAAAAAGTGGCAATTTATCCACAACTTAATTATCAAAGCTTTGGAATGTTAAGATAAAATAATTATTTTGCTTTAATATTTTTAATCTTTAATACATTAAATGCATAAGTACCACATTTGTATTCCATTCACTTTCAACTTTATGCTATAGGCCTATATATTATAATGTATGTAATTTCATAATGTAGCAGCTGTGGGTGAACAGTGACAATGCTAAAAATGATCAGCAGCTTTAAAAAGACTTAAAACTCCAACAACATCATATATGTCAGTCAAAGATTAAAATTTAGATCTGTAAAAATACATCTATTAACTTTTTATTGTTCCATAATTATTGCAATATAATACAGCCTCTTCTCCCCCAACAGATGCCATTATCGAGCAAAGAAAAAGTGGATTGTCACTCATCAACTCAGATCCTGCAGCAAGGGTCATTTACCTTGCCAAAAGGCAGGAAAGGTGGTTGTAAACACACACACACAAACATTTAAACCGAAGTTTAAATGTTTAAAGTTTGTTTCCTAAACTAATTTTTAAATTAAGACACTGCTCAAAAAAATTAAAGGAACACTTTTTAATCAGAGTATAGCATCAAGTCAGTTTAACTTCTGGGAAACTGATCTGGTCAGGTAAGTAGCTGGGGCGTTGTTTATAATTTTCATCTGTTTTGGTGTTAATGAAATTACTAACAGGTACACTAGAGGGGCAACAATGAGACGACCCCTGAAACATGAATAGTTTCACAGGTGGAGGCTGACATTTTTTCCCTCTACATCTTTGATGACCAGTTTCTCATTAGTTTTGCATTTGGCTAAGATCAGTGTCACTACTGGTAGCATGGTGCAGTACCTGCACCCTACAGAGGTTGCATAGGTAGTCTAACCCCTCCAGGGTGGAACATCAATATGGGCCATTGCCAGAAGGTTTGCTGTGTCTCCCAGCACAGTCTCAAGAGCATGGAGGAGATTCCAGGAGACAGGCAGTTAATCTAGGAGAGCTAGACAGGGCCATAGATGGTCCTTAACCCATCAGCAGGACCAGTATCTGCTCCTTTGTGCAAGGAGGAACAGGATGAGCTCTGCCAGAGCCCTACAAAGACCTACAGGAGGCCACTGGTGTGAATGTCTCTGACCGAACAATCAGAAACAGACTTCATGAGGGTGGCCTGAGGGCCTGACGTCCTGTACTGGACCCTGTGCTCACCGGCACCATGGAGCTCGACTGGCCTTTGCCACAGAACACCAGAACTAGCCACTGGTGCCCTGCGATTTCACAGATGAGAGCAGGTTCAACCTGAGCACATGTGATAGACGTGAACTAGTCAGGCATGCATACAAGCTTGTGGAGGTCATACAAACTACTACTTTTTTTTGCTTTGATTTTGGGGATGTCTTTGAATTCAGCCCTCTGTAGGTTAATAGTTTTAATTTCTATTATTGACGTGGCATCCTTTCGTTCTTAACACATTACCCAGTCCATATCAGGAAAGATATCCAGCGTGATTTCTTTTCCTGTTGAGATCTGATGTGTTTTCAAAGTGTTTCTTTAATTTTTGGACAGTGTATAAAACACCCAATTCTTGTTGTTGATGTTTTTTCTTCATCGAAAAATAATAAAAAACAAGTTCAATGGACCTCGTTGACTGTCATGCTTGATTTTCAGATGAAAAATACTGGTTACACCAATTGACACAAACCAGTGTCAGTTGGTGTAACCAGTATTTTTTATAAAAATGTTATGATTTACAGGAAAATTCATGGGGAATAAGATGTAACCCTCTATTGCAATGTGCTAACATATTTTTAACAGTAATTTGTCCAATGTTATTTAGAAAACAGCAAGGATTTTCAGCATTTGTCCTGCTCTATATTGCAAAAACGCACACAATTTTATTTTAAAACAATCCTAATGAAATCTTTTTTAAAGTGATATATTAAAATCAAGTAACTGTTTATATAGGTACACTTGCATACACTCTAGGTGGAAATAAATAGTTAAAAGTTCTCCTTTTGTTGTGGTTACACCATTTGACATTTTCAGGGGCAATCAGTCTTTCGTTTTGTAAAAAATAGTTCAAAATCTATTTGAAATTATATGAAACCAACAGAAATGCAAAATATACATTTTTGCAAACCTGAATGGTAGCTTTTAAAACTATATTTTAAAACATTTTTTAATTGCTCATAATGCAAACTCTGATTTGTCACTGACCCAAATACAGATTTTATTAAACTTGTTGCAGAGCAGTTGGACTTCTTTTTTCAGGTTAACAAAACTCAGTATTAGTATCAGTAAAGTAACAGCCTCAGTATTGTGGGAAACTATGAAAGCTTTTATTAGCGGGGACAGCGCCGGTCCTGGCCACATCTGCGCCCTGAGCGGCTGCCCATAGCTAAGACCGGCCCTGAGAAGGGAGATTATTTCTTATAAAGCTCATCAGAGAAAATCTAGAAAAGAGAAGTTAGCCAAGCTTTCTCAGCACATTGCATTTTTAGACTCTTTATATGCAAGCTCAAAACTACCAGATACTTATAAGGAGCGGATGACTTTACAAACTGAATATGATCTTATCATCATGTCACAGCACACTACTGAACTTTATTACAATCAAGATCCAAATTTTATGAACACGGAGATAAGACTAGTAAACTCTTGGTCCATCGACTATGTCAAATTTCTGCTTCTCAGCTAATTCCTCAAATCGAGACTGGTTCAGGTGTAACGTCTGACCCTTTGGAAATAAATAACACGTTTATGGAATTCTATAAATTATTATATTCATCTGATTGTTAAACAGTTTTGCAGATATGATCTCTTTCTTTGATAGGATAAATACTCCAAAACTGAATCGAGAGGCAGCTGGGGAATTGGATCGTCCCATCACAGCAGCTGAACTAGAGGCGACAGTCAAATTCTTACAAAGTAGTAAAAGTCCAGATGGCTTTCCGGTCGAGTTTTTTATTCTGGAAACAGTTGGCTCCGCATTTGGCTCTGCAGTTGGCTATTAGAGATGTTCACTGAGTCTCATATCTGGGCACACTTCCCCATACCTTAAATCAGGCTTGTATTTCTCTGCTCCTAAAGAAAGGTAAAGACCCACTTTTATGCGGTTCATACCGACCCATTAGCCTGTTGAATGCTGACTTTAAATTATTATCCAAATTGTTAGCCAGTCGATTAGAAGTTGTTTTGCCTTCAATTATATCTTTGGACTAGGGCTGCACGATATGGCCTATAACCAATATCTCGATATTTTTGAGCTATATCGCGATACACGATATATATCTCAATATTTTTATTTCTCCTGTAAATCTCAATGAATGTTAAATTCAACCCTTTGATGCAAAAAAATAACATCAGTATGATGATTCAAGTAGAGTTTTTGTTAATTTGCATGCAAAAGTGGAAAATCACAATTAAATTAAGTACGCGAGACCCACAATAAACTGTGTATAAAGAAAACAACAACAACAAACAGCTGACTTTGCTTCTCCAACATGGAAGAGTTTATAAAAAGCATCTGTTGTGTCATAAATGATTGTGTTTTTTTCTTTTTTTATGTACTTTATTAGTCCCACGAACGGGGAAATTCTTTTTATACTCTATTTTTTTTTATACATGCATTTTAACCCAGATACACACACACACATGCAGCACAAGGCATAGACATGCAATTTTTGGAGAGAGATAGTGGAGTGATGGGTAGCCCCCATGAGAAGCGCCCAGCGAGCAGTAGGGGGGGATTTTTGATCAACTGCTCACCTGGTACCACCTGTCATGACACAACGTTGATGTGAAGTTGTGATAAGCTACATGAACTGCGTATTGTGTTTTATTTTGAAAGGGGGCGGAAGTTTATAACGTTGATTCTGTGTCGGATTTCCTGTCTGGTGCGCAGTGCTCTGTTGTGCTCTGAAATTTACGAGGTTTAGCAGCGGCTCGCGTCAAAAATAGAAATGCTCGCGCCGTGGCGCGCCCTGTGTGAGTGCTCTCATTGACTAGACGGGCAGCTATCTGCTCCCGTGACCGCGGCGCAGCCATAACACGGCGCGTACGCCTCCGATGTGAGTAGGCCTGTCTCTCCTCACTTGATACAAAAAGTACGCATGCGCGCAGGGGATTTTTCTGGGTGGGCGGGGAAGTGTGCTGCGTGCTGTGAGGAGCAGCAGGAGTGAGTGACACAGGCAAAACTCCGGAGAATTAAATGCAGACGGCTTCTACGTGACAAGTACTCGATGGTCGCGATATAGTCATTTTATACATCTCACGGAGAACAAGCCGCGATATATCGAGTATATTCGATATATTACATTGCATTTAGCAGACGGTTTTATCCAAAGCGACTTACAGAGGAGGAAGCTGAGAAAGGTGTAAAGTAGCACAGAATAGTTATATCGCCCACCCCTACTTTGGACCAAACTGGGTTTATTCCTAACAGACACTTCTTTTCTAATCTCAGAAAGATGTTTAACGTGGTTTACAATCCTCCTTTAAATGCTCTTCCAGAAGCTTTGATAGCTCTGGACGCGGAGAAGGTGTTTGACAGAGTAGAGTGGGATTATCTTTTTTTTTTACGTTGGGTAAATTTGGTTTTGGGGAAAAATTTGTCTCATGGGTTGGATTATTATATGCTTCTCCTCAGGCCATGGTCAGGACAAATGGCACAAATTCAGAATACTTTCGTTTACACCGCTCTACAAGACAGGGTTGTCCGTTGAGCCCACTTTTATTTGCTATTGTGATGGAGCCTTTATCAATAGCTTTGCAGACCCATCTTGATGTATGTGGTATAACCAGAGGAGGTGTAGAATTGAAAGTAGCGCTGTACGCGGATGATCTTCATCCTTTTGTCTAATCTCTCACACTCTATTCCCGCAGCCTTTTCAGTCCTAGACAAATTTAGTAAATTCTCCGGATATAAACTTAATCTTAACATAAGTGAAATGCTTATTGTTAATGGAGAGGGAAATGATAATTTACTTCAGAGTTTACCATTTAAGGTAGCGAATGCTGGTTTTGTTTATCTGGGAGTGTACATCGCCAAAACATTGGTTAATCTCTATAAGGAAAATTTCCTTTCTCTGCTTACCAAAATTAAACAAGATTTTGAACCATGGTCCCTACTAAATCTCTCCATAGCTGCCAGAATCAATTCAATTAAAATGAATATTTTTCCACACTTTTTATACTTATTTTAATGCATTCTAATCTTCTAATGTGTCATCCACTTCATTTGTACGTATCAAAGCTGAGGCTGATGTAGCTGCTCTGCTGGCTCGCCAAAGGTTGCTCAAAGAAAAACATGCTCTGGAAGAACAGGAAGAGCAGATAAGAAAGCGAAAAGAACAGTTTCAACTCGAAGCATAAATAGCTGCATCTGTGGCGAAAATAAATGTTTTGAGAAAGTCTGGATCAAATGTGATGAGCGCTGCTTCTAAGAAACTGGATGGCATGGAATCCTATTTTGAAAAGGGACTCAATATTTATGCAGAGCCTTTTATACCACCTAAAGTCAAAAAGGATAGAGGAGAACCACTTGAACGACCACACAGACTTTAAATCCACTCTTGGGTGACGCAAGGCCAAAGCATCAGGTGGGAGTTAAATGTCTCCAACAGAGGTCCCTGGTGCCAAAAAAACCTCAGAGCCGACTCCAAATGATGCAGCACCGCCAGTGTCTCATTTAGAAGAGGAAAATATACCGTCTTTTAAGAACATCAGCAGTGAAAGTTACATGATGTCTGTGTTGGACAAACAAAATGAGATAACATCAATGCTGGTGCATCAACATTGTTTAGCAACACTGCCAAAAAGGGACATTCAGATATTTGACGGCAATCCACTGCAATATCATCCCTTCATACAGTCATTCATACAAACAATAGAACAAAAGGCCAACAATGAGATGGACTGCCTCCATTACCTGGAGCAGTACACCAGAGGGCAGTCTCAACAGCTAGTCAGAAGCTGTCAACACATGACTGATGGGAAAGGATATGCTACAGCAAAGACTTTGCTCCATGAACATTTTGGAAATGATCATGTAATCGCAGCGGCTTACATGGACAGAATATTTTCATGGCCATCAATTAAATCAGGAATCAGGGAAAGTGGCCGGACGAAATCCATGACTTGTTCAAGGAATAGGGGCAGTAGTTTTGCCACAAATATTACAACATTTAAAAGAAGGACTCAACCAGACAACAAAAAGGATGGATCTGGGAAACCTTTTCTCTATTGCAAAAACTATGGACACAGAATGGAGTCGTGTATTCTATTAGAGAAGAAAGCCCACAGCGAAAAGATGAATTTCCTGAAGACTAATGGAGTATGCTTTGGCTGCTTGTGCACTGGGCACATCAGCAAAGAATGTAGGAAGCGTCTTTCTTGTAAAATATGTGGCTCACGACACCCCAGCATGTTGCACATACATCAGAGGGAAAATGAGGTGGAAATGAAGGAAGACAGGAGCATTTCAGAAAATCCAACAGACAGTGATAAGTGCAAACTAGTGGTCTCACTGGGGCAGGTGAACAAGATTGTAAACTTGCCATCGTACCAGTCAGAGTAAAATCCAGTAAAGGGCAAAGGGCAGTGAAAACGTACGCCTTTTTGGATCCAGGGAGTACTGCATCTTTCTGCACAGTGGATCTAATGGAAAAGCTGGGTCTCCCTGGGAGGAAAACGAGAATTCATTTGCGCACCATGGGACAAGAGAAAGTTGTTGACAGTTGTGTTACATCTCATTTGGAAGTTGCAGGATTGGACAGTGATGTGTATTGTGAAATAACAAACCTCTTTGTACAACAAAAGATGCCTGGGTGTCAACGGTTTCTATCAACAGAATTTCGGCTGTCACATTTGATGAGCTGTGGAATAAACCGTTCAAGACAGACTTCCCAATGAATTGGACCAAGAAGAATTGGTGGGGATGTCAAGGGAGGACCGCAAGTTTCTGGAAATGGCTGATAAATCTGCAAAACTGGTTGATGGACATTACACCATTGCTTTGCCTCTTAAAGACAGAAACTTTAGCATGCCTAATAACCACATCATTGCCGAGCAACGTGTTCTTAACTTGAAGAGGAGGTTTGTTAAGGAGCCATCATTCCACAAAGACTACGTTGACTTCATGACTAACCTCATAGAGAGTGGATTTGTGGAGAGAGTGCCAGACACAGATTTGGAGCGGAATGATGGAAAGGTTTTGTCCTCCTCTGTAAGTCGCTTTGGATAAAAGCGTCTGCTAAATGCAATGTAATGTAACGTAATGTAATGTAATTGTTTGGTACATCCCACATCATAGGGTATACCATCCTCAAAAAAAGACGATGCGTGTCATTTTTGATTGTGGAGCATCATTCAAAGAGGCCTCACTCAATTCACATCTCCTGCATGGACCAGACCTCACAAGCATGTCAATTGGGGTTTTAACTAGGTTCAGTAGGGAACCTATTGTTCTGATGTCTGACATTGAGGCAGTTCGAGTTATCAGGTTCGAGTGCCAGAAGAAGATGCAGACCTGTTACGATTCCTGTAGAGACCTTAGCCAACATATGGTGGAGTACAGGATGGTTGTCAGTTTGTTTGGGGCTATATCTTCCCCAAGCTATGCTAATTTTGTTCTCCGTAGGTGTGCTGAAGATAATAAGGAGTTCTTTAGCCAACTCGTGTTTGAAACCATCATGCACAGTTTTTATGTTGATGACCTCCTTGCCTCTTTGCCTAGAGAACATGAGGCCATTCGCTTGTACAAAGACCTAAGGATGATATGTGCTAAGGGAGGCTTCAATTTAACAAAGTGGATGAGTAATAGCTGCAGTGTGCTGGCAGCAATACCAAAGGAGGAAAGAGCAATGGAAGTTAAGGATCTTGATCTGAATCAGGATATCCTTCCAGTGGAGAGAGCACTGGGAGTGCGGTGGTGTGCTCAGTCTGATACCTTTGGGTTCAGTGTAACCTTTCCAGATAGGCCGCTGACCCAAAGAGGAATCCTCTCAACTGTTGTTTAATTTTATGATCCTCTTGGAATCTTGTCTCCTGTGATTTTCACAGCTAAAAAGATTATTCAAGACCTCTGTTGCAAAGGGCTGGGATAGGATGACACTATACCTACTAGAGTTGTCACGATACTAAAATGAGTAACCACGATACTATACCAGACAAAGTATCGCGGTTCCGGGTATTACCGCGATACTGCAGCCTTTTTTTTATTATTATTATCTTTATAAACTGCAATGTATTTGTACAAGTTAGTTTGAAACAACAACGTTTGTTTTTAAGCAAAATTAGTGTTGCCACTGACAAAGATGCCGCGGCAGACTCGCTGCTCGGGCCCGGTGCTTCTGCCACGGTGAGTGTGTTGTCTCGTGTCTGGGCGAGACAGAACTTTAGCTTGTTGTTTGTTTTGAAGCGAGTTTCTATCGAAGCGGAGCTGTATTAATGGAGTTCATGCTTGCCGGCAGAAACACGCGAACAGCCAATCAGCTAACAGAAGGGCGGACCCAGCGTGCAACAGCCTATCATATCCCTGGACGTCACCAGTAACAGGCAAACAGCCAATCATTCAGCAGCTGTGTAGTTCGGTTGCAGCACATGCCATGTTTTTTTTACGAGTGAGTAGCATGCAGTGAGAAGCCGGGAGGAGAGCAGAGGCGGCCGCTATGTAGCGGAGACTGGCACCGGTAATATAGTAATCCACGCTAGTACCGTCGTGTAAAATTTCTAGTATATTAGCGACGGTTATGATTTAGCAACGCGGGGTACCGTGTATACCGTGGGTATCGTGCAACTCTAATACCTACATCTGCAGCTCAGGAATGCAGAGGCTGGGTTAAAGAGCTATGAACATTGGATGGCTTCAGGACCAGCAGATGTTTAAAACCTCCCAATTTTGGAGAAATAACTTCCGCCCAGTTACATCATTTTGCGGATGCAAGCGAGGAGGGATATGGGGCTGTCACTTATCCGCTGTTACACAATTATCAAGGTCTTACACATACAGCCTCAATAATGGGAGTGTCCAGGGTGGCACCTTTTTAAAGCTTGTGACCATACCCCGTATAGAGCTGACGGCGGCTAGAATGGACAAGCTATGGAGAAGGGAGCTGTGGATGGAGCTAGAAGACTCTGTTTTCTGGTCAGATAGTACCTCTGTCTGAAATACACCAAGAATAAAACTTCAAGGTTTCGAGTCTTTGTAGCTAACAGAGTGTCAGAAATTCTTAGGATGTCTAACCCAACTCAATGGAGGTATGTGTCTACTACATACAATCCTGCAGACCTTGCCTCCTGAGGTGTGAGAGTGGAATCTTTTTTGAAGGATGAAATGTGGATGTGTGGCCCCCCATTCCTCTTACAACCAAAGGAAACGCAAAGGAGACCCGGATGACTTGGGAAAGCTCACAGCTGGAGATCCAGAAGTCAAAGTCTCTGCTATTGTCTCTGTGGAGCAAGAGAAAGACAATGCTGTGACATCTTTGATACCCCGCAGCTCATCATGGACACTTCTCTCGAGGGTGATGGCCTGGATAAGATAAGATAATACTTTATTGATCCCACAGCGGGGAAATTCACTTGTTACAGCAGCGGAAGGAGGGAAAGGGGGGAAAACACAGTGTACAAATATTTACAAATTTACAAAAGTACTATGGATATAATATAATGTGCAGTGAGTGTAATGTGCAGTTCTAGGAATGTGTAACATAAGCGTTACAGAGCAGAACAGAATCAGGCATGTACAGAGACTACAACATTATCAGGTGCAGGTGTTGTACAGTCTCACAGCAGCAGGGATGAAGGACCTGCGGAACCTCTCCTTCTTACACCGTGGGTGTATCAGTCTGCTGCTGAAGGAGCTGCTCAGAGACCCCACAGTGTCGTGTAGGGGGTGAGAGGGGTTGTCCATGATGGATGTCAGCTTAGCTAACATCCTCCTCTCACCCACCTCCTCTGTGGAGTCCAGTGGACATTCCAGGACAATACTGAGGCTTAAGGCTTTATTTTTGAGTATTCGGAAGAGGAAGGTAGTTAATGCTCAGCCTGCACCAAGGGAAGGGCAACTGAAGGACATCAAGTTGTGTCGTGGTCATCTCTCACTGGAAGAGATCAAAAACGGTGAAATGGAAATAATCAAGCTCTGTCAAATGCAAAGGTACTTAGAAGAGATTTCCTGCCTCCAAAGAGGAGAAAGTGTGAAAAGAAACAGTCACAAGCTCGACCGAATGCTGGATGATGGTGCTTTGGGAGTTGGAGGTCGGCTTAGTAATGCGGCTATGTCCGAAGAGTCGAAACACCCAGTTATAATAGCTAAAGATCTTCAGGATCTTCAGACCTCATCATACACCACATTCATCAAGTAGTTGGCCATGGTGGTAGGAACCATGTTTTGTCGAAGCTACGGCAACATTATTGGATTCCTTCTGCCAGTGTTGCCATTAAAATAATTTTGTCCAAATGTGTTGTTTGTCATAGGCTACATGGAATCACCGGTCAATAGCAGATGGCAGATTTGCCCGTCGACAGTTTCACCTGATGCACCTCCTTTCAGTTATGTCGGGATAAATTATTTTAGACCTTTTGACATCAAGCGTGGAAGGAGTCTTGTTAAAAGATATGGAGTCATCTTCACCTGTTTGGTGATAAGAGCGGTACATTGAAGTTGCATCATCTTTAGACACAAGTTCCTTTATTAATGCCTTACAACGCTTTATTGCGAGGAGAGGACAAGTTAAGGAGCTTCGCTCAGACAATGGTACTAATTTTGTTGGTGCAGAGCGTGCGTTGAAACGAGCTATTGAAGGATGGAACCTGGAACAGATCAATGACACACTCTCACTGAAAGGAATTAAGTAGACCTTTAATCCTCCTACTTGATCACATCATGGCGGAGCATGGGAGAGGTTAATTCGCTCCATCAGATCGGTTCTTAATTCTACTTTAAGAGCACAAAGTTTGGATGAGGAGGGACTCCAGACGGTCCTCTGTGAGGTTGAGTCTATTCTCAATAGCAGACCTCTCACCAAGGAATCCACAGACCCAAATGACTTGGAAGCGTCGTAGATGGGTCCAATACATTTCTGATCTGTTTTGGAAAAGGTGGATAAAAGAGTATTTGCCACAACTGCAGGAACGTTAGAAGTGGACAAAGATCAAGAGGAACTTTACTCCTGGAGACATCGTGTTAAAAGTAGACGATTCTGCACCTCGGAATTCCTGGATCATTGGAAGGATCACTGAGGCACTTCCCGATAAATAAGGAGTAGTGAGGCAGGTTCGGATTAAGACCCAGACCAGTACTCTCTGCAGACCTGTCACCAAGATCTGTCTTCTTGAGGAGTCTGCACAGTCTTGAAGACTGTTGTGACCTGTTTTGACCCAGACATTTCACTCAAGACAATTGCTGCTAACATCTGTCTTAGATGTGACTTGACTTCATTCAAAAGGACTGAGATTAAGATCTAGAATGAACTTTATAAATGTTGGACTATAGTCTCTTTTCCAGAAAAGGAAAATTCACAAAGGTGTAAAGGGCCCAAGAAATTGTATGATTTTTATGTGTGTTATGTATTTGTAATTATTACTGTGTTAATTGTAATAATTATGAGGCCGATATGTAGGTGCCAGCTCATAGTTTGTGATAATTGGGTGCATGCCTTTACAAGTTTATTATTTTTCACATACAGGGACATGCGTCACATGGTGTGGGTGTTACGTCAGCAGTAGTAATATCAGCTGTTCTTCACCTGGTGTTTTTTTTTTTGTGTTTGAATGAACTGAGAGGGTGAGGGGGAAAGTCCTACTTTGCTGACCGCTTTGTTCTGTTTTGCTTTGTTTTGCTTAAAATTATTTAAAAAGTCAACAAGATGCATGGACATATTGAACATCATGAAGTCGTCCGTTGTTTGTGTTTGACTTGAAATAAATATAGCCTACAAATGCAATGCGTTTCTGGAGCCGTGATTCATCGACCACCAGCGCGTCTGGCAGGTAAAAGTTTTTTCCCTACTTAGCCTCTCTGCGACTATAGTTTTTTAATCGTTTGGATAGTCGCTCAATAAGCATGTTTTCAGATAAATGATGATGAAGCTGAAGAATGAAGAATGATGCCATGCCTCTGATTTGAGAGCACACAATATTTGATCTAACTGGTTACACAGATGACGTCTAGCTGCAGTCTCTCTCTGGTGTGTTGAACAGCACAACGCATATTGTCTTGTCTCCTAATGTGCACAGAGTTTGTTGATTAGCTGGAAGTAAATAAATCAATAAATATATGAGTGGAATAGATTTTTTGATGAGTTAGGGCCAATCCCATTTCTATTTTCTACCCCTACGCCTACCCCTTAGCCCTACCCCTTGCCCCGTCAAACGGAGGGGCGAGGGGTAGGGCTGAAAAGCAATCCCTACGAAATGGGACACCCCTCCAACACTCGCATACGTCAGCAGTTCGCGCCGCTACTTATGACGTAAATAAAAGGCGACAATTACCAGAAGCAAACCTACATCGTTAGCTTGCTGCTACATGCTAATCTAGCGATTTCCCCACCTACGTTTTATAGAGAATCTCACCACTACACATGTCAAACTTTACAACCGAATTTAATCGCGGCGACATCTCCCAACGGACATAAATGTATTGTTTTTCGTAATTACTATTTATAACTGTTGATACATTTATGTTCGTTGGGAGATGTCGCCGCCATTAAATTCGGTTGAGTTGTCGTTGACAATGCCGCGTTGTGTTATGGGAAATGTTTCGTAGCCCTCCTTTCGGAGTCAGCCTGCCTCAACCCCTCACTTTGGAGGGGTTCTGAGGCAATCCCCTACCCCTACCCCTTTGTGTTAAGGAGAATTGGGATAGCCCTACCCCTTCACGGGAACGCGCAAAAGGGAGGGGTAGGGGTAAGGGGTAAGGGGTAAGGCGAAGGGGTGAAATGGGATTGGCCCTTAGACTCTCTCTCTGCCTCTCTCTCTCATTTCATACACACACACACACACACACACACATACAGAACTGCAGGTGCAGCGAGAGGAGAATGTATAAATAGCAGCAGCATCATTTACTATTACTACACAGTGAGTCAGGTACCGTAGCTGCAGCCTCCACCTCTGCATTCAGACCTGTGACTGCCTCTGACTGCTGCAGTCATTTACAACCCTGCACACTCTCTGACATGAGGAAGCCCTCTTTGGGCTGTTACAGGAGCTGGGTAATGGCACAAATGGTTATTCTAGAAAACATTTCCATTTTTCAAATCACATGCTAACCGTGTTTGATTTGTTGTACAATTTAAAAGATAAACTAGAAAATTTCAAAAAAAATTTGAGTGTGCGTGACTCTGGCCCTGTCACCCCCATACATTATTACTGACACTGCTCACCAAATTCATTACTAGAAAGTTCCCGCAGAACTTTTGAGAGTGACGAGTGGGCATTAGCATGTTAGCCCTGATGCACTGATGCGTTAATAATTAACATTAGCATGTTAACATTACCATGTTAACAATAGCATGTTAATGCTGATGAGCTAGCAATTAGCATGTTAACATTTACATCAGTGTTTCTCAAACTTTTTCAGACCAAGGACCACTTTGTCAAAAAAAAAATTTTCAGGGACCACCTGACCCCGTCTTCAGCCACCTATCCATCATTGTTTCCCATCCTCTCCGTGCCTTGTTTTAGTTAAAGTTCACAGCTTTTGCTGCTCTTTTCCTTGCTTTCTTTTCCTTACTTACTGACGTGACAGCGGAATGATTTTGTCTATAGGAGACGCCGTGGTTGCTTAGGCAACAATTTGGGCACTGCTAATTCAGATTTATCTTCATATATCCATTATACATATTAAAAAAAAAATATTTGTCTGCATTTTTGTTCAGAGAACAAATTCGCTTTACACTTCAAATAATGTTAGGTAGGACCAGGGCTGATATGGCCTGTAACCAATATTTCGATATTTTTAAGCTATATCGCGATACACGATATATATTTCGATATTTTTGTTGTTGTTGTTTTGTATTGTTTATTTCTAATAAATATTGTCATTATTTCCATGATAGCATTGTAATTGCTCAGAATCAACGTAGAACAGTAGATTTACACTTGCTGTGAGACACACCTCTTTTATAGCATTTAACCACTTGTCATATTTTTTATGAATTTTTAATACATTTCATGATGTAAATATGAGCTTTAAAGCTCAATAGCTTCCAGGTCCTGTGACCTATTGGCTCAAAATCAGTGTAGAACAGTCGAGCTACACCTGCTATACGACACACACTCTTTTTTTTATAGCATTTTAACACTTGTCATATTTTTTATGAATTTTTAATATATTTCATAATGTACATATGAGCATTGAAGCAGTGCAGAATCATACTTGGCATATGAGACACTTTTTTAAATCAAATTTTAACCATTCTTCATATTTTATAAATAAACGTTTAATACATTTAACACCCACGTTTTATTTTGAAAACCGAAAGTATCCACACGCTGCAGTAAGCTAGCGTAAGCAAACTTGTGTGGGAAATTCGAATATTTTAAGAGATCCTCTCACGGACCACTTGAGGTCGCTCGCGGACCACTAGTGGTCCGCGGACCACACTTTGAGTAACACTGATTTACATGTTAACGTTGATGCGCTAGCAATTAGCATGTTAACATTAGCATGTTTGCATTAGCATGTTAACGTTGATGCGCTAGCAGTTAGCATTACCATGTTAACATTAGCATGTTAGCACTGATGCGGTAGCAATTAACATTAGCATTTTCAGCATTAGCATGTTAGCAGTAGCCATTAACAGTAGAAAAAATTCTAAAGAAATTTTGAGTGTGCCTGACTCTGGCCCCGTCGCCCCAATACATTATTACTGACACTGCTCAGAAAATTCAGTATTAATACAACAAGCTGTATCATCATTGCCGTTTTACTGGGCTCTTATTTTGAAGGGACTCTTATTTTGAAATACTTGTCCTGTGTGTGTGTGTGTGTGTGTGTACGTGCATGTGTGCTTGTTCTGCCTTTAAGGGTTAAAAAGTTAAAATGTTAAGGTAAAGTTCATACATTAATCATTGAGCAGGTTTAAAAAGTCTATATTCTTTGGTAATGAAAAACCGTGTCAGAGTGAGTGGTCTTTTCATTAGTTCCAGCTATGTTGTAATTTTTTTCTTCTCCGTTGCATGCTCAGGTGAGCACACGCTAGCTAGACTGCTGAAATAACATTGTTGAAGTTTTTTACGTTTTTTGCCTTGGAGAATATTTATCTTTTTACGGATTGGATTGGATTGAAATAAAAGACTTAATTAAAAGGACAAGAAAAATCAAGCCTTCTGTTTTTTTTTAAGGACTTTATCTGTTATCTGATTGTCTAGCTTTGCATGAGCGCACGGCATTGCGAGGGCAATACAGTAAAAATATAAGACATGGCAGGCTCAAGCATTTAAACTCAACAATCAGCAATCTTGAGTCTACGCTCAGGAAAAAAATATCTTAAAGAAGATACAACTACACAGCAAGATGAAGCTAGTGGGGAACAAGAAACAGAGGTTGTAGATCAAGCAACCAAGAAGAAGGTGACTCATGTGTATGCTAGGTCCCAGTCATCTAGAGCTTCTACTAGAAACTCATCAACAGCCTCTTCAGCCACAAAAGCCTATGCTAAGGCAAAAGCTGCTCAGACTGAAGTAGCCTTCGCTGAACGAGAGGCTGAGATGATGAAACAGAAAGCGGAACTTCTTCAGCAAACCTTCTGAAGCAAAAAGCTAGCTTCGACGCTGATCTCTATCTTCTCCAGTGTCTGAGAGCTGCTGCTGAAGCTGAGGCTACAGCTTTTCAGGAGGTTGAGGTTGAAAGCGGGGAGCGAAGCCAGCTTCCAAATGTGGAAGAAGAGCCCCTGAGTACAGTTCGACGTACTAGTGAGTACATCCTACAACACTCTGACATGTTTGTACAGGAACAGCCTTTGGAACCCACAGTTGTAGTGAAATGTGAAAGAGAAATTGATAAACAGGAAACACTGGATACGTCTAGAGCAGGGGTGGGCAAACTTTTTGACTTGTGGGCCACATTGGGTTCTAAAATTTGACAGAGGGGCTGGGCCAGGACGACCCCCTCCCCACCAGCCACCCACGAAGGCTTGAAAAATAGGTTTCAACAATGAGTGTCATTCTTAAACACAATCTTTGTGTATGTTATTAACATACATACAAACATACATTTTAACATATTTGTGTGTTTTTAAACATATTTAAATATATTTAAATACATTTTTGTTTAAAAAAAATCTTCACTTTTCAACTTTACATAATTTAACTTTTCGAATGATTTTTTTAAACATGTTCATTATCAGACGTTTGCAGGCCGAGTCGCCCCAAAAGCTATCGCACCTTATTGGCAGGACCCAAGCCTGGCCCCGTCTCTGCCATACTAATAATGAACATGTCTTCACCAGTGTGGTCATTTTTCATAGTGGCAGAAGATAACAACAGCATTGCTGTTTGCAAAAGTTGTTCAGCGACGATTCTGAGAGGAGGAAAGAAGACTTCGAGTTTTAATACAACGCGATGTTTGAAACAAGCGGTATTAAAAGAATATGAAGCAGCTGCGGTGCTACTAAAGCTAAAACAACGCAGAGTGTGGATGATTGACACCTGTCACCTGTCGACCAATCAGAGTCAGGCGAATCGATTAGTAACGCTCACATTCACCTTTGACCAACCAATGACGATCCAGAATGAAGTAAACCCAAAGGTGGTATATCGCACCAAGAGGTCTCACTTCACTGTCAAAGCCTCTTTGTCTTTATAACATCCAGGCACTTCGTGACTGATTCAAACTAAAGCAGAGACAGAGCAGCAGACATTAGCAGCGTGCGCTCGCCGAGTTTTCATCGCACAGTGATGGGACACATCTAAGATATATTTTTATTTTTGGATGTAGATAAGTTTGGCGGGCCGTATTGCAACGCCTAACGGGCCGTATACGGCCCGCGGGCCGTAGTTTGCCCATGTCTGGTCTAGAGTTTGTCATGACATCCAAAGAAACACACAGCAAGTTTACAAAGATATAAAAAAAAAACAGCCAACAAGGACTATAGGTCTAAGTGACAGTTACCCTCAGTTACCCTTACCCGCAACCGGCGCATTGCCGCGGAGGAAATGCGCCCGGCGGGGATCAGCCAGCGCCGGGGAGAGATCCCAAGAGGGGGTCCTGCCGCACCGCGCGGCCGTCCGTCGCCCGCCGAGTTGAATCCCCCGGGCAGACTGTGTGGAAGTTGTGGAAAAATCACGGTGATTGGTTAAAATTACAACACCGCCCTGAATTCATTGGGATTCACTGAAGTTGCATTGAAGTTGCAAATCGCAACATCGTGAATTCCTGGAGGGTCTGTGTTACGGTATCATTTTCGGTACAGTCAGGCCTGACGCCGATTACCACTACTGCGCATGTGTGTAAGTGTGGGTGTGTGTGTGGGTATGTGTGCATGTGACAGAAAGGCAGACGCGGCAGTGGAAGCTGCAGCTACAGTTTCGAGAGAAAAGCAAAGTTAAAGAAAAGAAAAAACGATTCGTCGACTACTAAATTAGTTGTCGATGATTTTGTTCGTCGGCGTAATCGTGACTAATCGACTAATCGTCTGAATCTAGAGGTATAATTTGACTAGTTGGATGCCCAAAAACGTATGGAAGAAGAAAAATAAAAACTAGAAAACTGCATTTCCTGCGGAAAGTGTGGTGTGGGTGCCCTCCGCCGGCCCCAGCGGGCCACCTGCTGCCCTTTTTCTGCATGTCTTTTCCCTGTCTCTTACCCCCCCCAACATTCCTGTCACTCTTCAGCTGTCTCTATACTATAAAGTTTGAAAAGGCCATAAAAGATACATCTTAAAAATGTTGAAATTGGTTGAAAAGAGTAGAATAGTATGATGTTGTGGTGATTCAAACCACCCCGAATTCTGTAGATCTGATGTAGAGAAGAGAGATGTTGAATTTAAAGAAGACAAAGAGAAGTACTTCAGTTTCACCTGTTGCAAGAGGGAGAACCCAGCTTTCAGTTCTTACAGACCCCGCGATCTGCACACCACCACGCCCTGCTGAGTTCTGCGGCTTTCTGGCTCCAGTTAGTTTTATTACTTCACACAAGCGGTTACATATTTGTTATTATCTTCATACAGGTTTATCTGCTGGGCGCATCCTCCGCCCGGGTGTGTGTGTGCTCCTTTCACAGGCCATCCTGACCTTGGCCTGAATTCAGACGCTCGGCAGCAGTTTTTAATTGGGCTCACACACACAGACCTCAGGCCCAGGTTTGCACCCAGACACAAACTGCAAAAACACTCTGTTGGTTATACAACATTCTTAAAAGCAATAGTTCAACATAATCACACAGTTTAATATCTTTAAATGATTATTAGGCACTTCAGGTAATATAATCCACAATTCCCCCTTTTGATCTCTACTCAGAGATCAATAAATTCACACACTATTAAGATCAAAAGCATAGTTAAAACCAACAACAACAGGGAGGGGGAAATGAGGAACATTTCGAAACTTCACACTTTATATAATTAGGTAAAAATAATATGCAAGCAAAACCTTCTGGTTGATAACCTTAGTGGCTATATCAACACAACTCAGTAGCAATCTGCAACATTGAACAATGATTAACGTAATATTGTCTATGTGTTTTCCATGAGCCTGCATGGTGTGTGTGTGTGTGTGCTCGACTCCCTATTCCTGGTCAAGGCCACATGTGTCGTATAGCAAAAATAGCAAACAAAATAAAACAATCCTGATAAAACAAGAATCCAGATTATATGTATCATTAATAGTTCAATGCCATGTGTAATAATAAAACAAAACCAAAATGTATGAATGAAACCAAAGTCATGTTGTAATAGTAATAAATCAAAATCATGTATAGCAATAAAACAAAATCAAAGAATCAAATTCATGTAATAATAAACCAAAATCTGTGTGTGTGTGTGTGTGTGTTAAATCATGCTTGCTGTGTTTAAATGCAGAA
Organism: Collichthys lucidus; assembly: GCA_004119915.2. NCBI lineage: Eukaryota > Metazoa > Chordata > Actinopteri > Sciaenidae > Collichthys > Collichthys lucidus. The sequence goes on along the minus strand of CM014088.1, from coordinate 9,653,418 downwards.
AAAACTCATCTTGAGATTAAAAATGACTTCAACATAACTCAGTGAAATTTGAAAGGTCTGACAATAATCACCTCAAGACAGAACAGTCACTCACAGTCACTTAATTGTCCATTAATAAATCCATTAATAAAAAGTCCACTTGGTCCAGATGGCACCACATTGTTTTCTCCAGTTCAAAATCTTTAGCTGACCACTCCAAACAAAGCAGTCGGTTTAGATCAGTGTTTCTCAAACTTTTTCAGACCAAGGACCACTTTGTCAAAAAAAAAAATTTCAGGGACCACCTGACCCCGTCTTCAGCCACCTATCCATCATTGTTTCCCATCCTCTCCGTGCCTTGTTTTAGTTAAAGTTCACAGCTTTTGCTGCTCTTTTCCTTGCTTTCTTTTCCTTACTTACTGACGTGACAGCGGAATGATTTTGTCTATAGGAGACGCCGTGGTTGCTTAGGCAACAATTTGGGCACTGCTAATTCAGATTTATCTTCATATATCCATTATACATATTAAAAAAAAAATATTTGTCTGCATTTTTGTTCAGAGAACAAATTCGCTTTACACTTCAAATAATGTTAGGTAGGACTAGGGCTGATATGGCCTGTAACCAATATCTCGATATTTTTAAGCTATATCGCGATACACGATATATATTTCGATATTTTTGTTGTTGTTGTTTTGTATTGTTTATTTCTAATAAATATTGTCATTATTTCCATGATAGCATTGTAATTGCTCAGAATCAACGTAGAACAGTAGATTTACACTTGCTGTGAGACACACCTCTTTTATAGCATTTTAACACTTGTCATATTTTTTATGAATTTTTAATACATTTCATGATGTAAATATGAGCTTTAAAGCTCAATAGCTTCCAGGTCCTGTGACCTATTGGCTCAAAATCAGTGTAGAACAGTCGAGCTACACCTGCTATACGACACACACTCTTTTTTTATAGCATTTTAACACTTGTCATATTTTTTATGAATTTTTAATATATTTCATAATGTACATATGAGCATTGAAGCAGTGCAGAATCATACTTGGCATATGAGACACTTTTTTAAATTAAATTTTAACCATTCTTCATATTTTATAAATAAATGTTTAATACATTTAACACCCACCTTTTATTTTGAAAACCGAAAGTGTCCACACGCTGCAGTAAGCTAGCGCTGACTTTCCAGTTTTTTAAAAGTGTTTTCAATAAAGTCGGCAATAAGGGCGCACTTGAAAATATTGGAGCAGCTGACGTGACCACGCGAAAACGAGAGACGTGACCGCAGCTGTTTTTCTTAAGAACCAAGTCCTCCGTCTCCATCTTCAATTACCTCACTTGGACTCTTGGCTTCACCTCTCCTCACTTGATACAGAAAGTACGCATGCGCGCAGGGGATGTTTCTGGGTGGGCGGGGCAGTGTGCTGCGTGCTGTGAGCAGCAGGAGTGAGTGACAGGCAAATCCCCGGAGAATTAAATGCAGACGGCTTAAAACATTTACGTGACAAGTACTCGATGGTCGCGATATAGTCATTTCATACATCTCACGTAGAACAAGCCGCGATATATCGAGTATCCCTAGGTAGGACTCCACAAACTTGTGTGGGAAATTTGAATATTTTAAGAGATCCTCTCACGGACCACTTGAGGTCGCTCAGTGGTCCACGGACCACACTTTGAGTAACACTGGTTTAGATGAATTCATACAATCAGTGAGAAATTTTAAGAACCCCTCTTATGTACACCATCATCCCATTCCCATGATGTGTGAGTTCCACTTTCAGGTTAACAAGGGCCTTTAAGCTAGCGAAGATCCCCTACAACACCAAGGTGTTAAAGGAGGTCATCAGGGAGGTCACAGATCATGTGCAAATATGCCACTGGGAGAGGAGCAAGATATCAAATTTATAATTTCACCTAGTAGATAAAACCCAAGCAATTAGAAGGGATTCCATAAAACTTAGTTTAACTTGTTTTAGATCAAATTTCTTTTCTCTTTTTGAATCAATCACAACACTCATCGCTGAAATCAAGACATTGCAAATTCTTCAACCCATGTACATTATGTACAGTTGATGGTCACCACCATGGAGAGGTTACTAGCACATACGATGCATGGTGGTGTGGAATCCATCTTTGTAGAAGACTTCCATGAACAGTCGCTATCCATCAGTTGCATATCATCATAACATATTTGTAACTTTAACCTTTTAAACATTTATTACATTACTGTGAAAACCATCATTGAAAATAGATTTTAAAAAGTGATTCATAAAATGGAAATTTCTAAATGATTAAAAATCACATCTTTTAGAATACCAACCTACCAGTAAAGCCAGAATCATCACATAAATTTAACCTAAAATAGAACACACAGGTAACAGAAAACTGATTTTATCCCCTCAATGGCTGTTGGGTGAAACACCACAGCTCCAGAGGTTCAGTCGAAGGTACAGCAGAATGTTACCATCATTACCTGGGTACACTCAGCACTGTCTTAATCAGAGCTTTGTCATGCGTTGTCCATTTACCTTGAGAGAAAGTCAGGGGGTGAACAATATAACAGTCATCACATCTGTCAATTGGACAGTCAAACATAACAGGGTTAACAGTTTGGTTAGTTTGGTTAGTTTGGTTAATAGGCAGTTTGGTTAAAGCGCAGGAAATAGAAGTTCTGATTGTCCCCAACACCTGGTTCCACCTGGGAGACATTTTTAGATATTTGATTCATACAAAATTTTCTGCATTAAAAGGATGAATTGGTTCCTAGGCTTTGTGAGCTGCTCAAGACACCTGTAATGATAAAATTCAAAACGTCAGTTAATCTTTTTACATATTCAGCCATGAATTCCTCCATCCAAAGCAGTTTCTCTTTGGCTTGATCAGCATCAGCAGGTGAATCACCAGTTTCCTTTCCCTACTTTTTGGATAAATACTGATCAATTATCATAGCTCATTTCTGATGGTATGCCAAATTGTGGAATTATTTCTTTTTTTACATTACTCTGAGCACAAATTTCACACTGTTCCAACACTTCATCAACCATTGATTGCAAATATGGTGACCAATATCCTTGCTGTCTTATTATCCTAATTACTTCCCCCCCTCGCACAGTGATCAACACTGTGCGCCTCAGAAATCAACATAGTCAACAACGCTACTGGTGCAACCAACAAACCCTCATGAGATTGCCACAGCCCTCTTTCATCCTTCATTGCCCCCCTTTGTTGCCAGACGCTGTGTTCACTCAGTCCTGCATTTTGTTGCATTAGAATAATGTCTTCTGGAGTTACAATTGGTTCTAACGATACCAACGGTGTCATAATGGGAATTTCACTTTTTGCTGCTAGCTTGCTGCCTCATCTGCTGCGTTGTTACCTCATAGGATGGCAGCAACAGGCCTCTTCGACCCCGGCCACCACAGTGTTAAGATATGGTGGCACCTAGTCAAAGACAAATAATTAATACTGCCGAGGACCACAGTGCTTTACACATGACACTGTGTAACCTAAGGACAGAAAATATAACACATACTGTAAACACCGCGCTTGGGTCATCACAAATTTGCTTCAATCAAGTAACTCAGCGATCCTATGATGTGTATATGTGGGCTGTTTTCTGTTTTTCTTTGCTTCTGGAATTTGGGCTCGAATGTATAATTCCCATTTTCCCAACTCCTTAAGCACCGGATTTGTGATTTCCGCTAGCCAGTAGGCAGGTGCTGCCTCTGCTTGAACATTCATTTGGAAATTTACATCCGAATTATCAATGTAAACACCTTGTGGAGAGCACCAAATCTTTATTTTTAGTTGACACAATGCATCTCTCCCTAGCAAATTTACAGGTGTGTGTTCAGATACTAGGATTGGTAGAATGGTTTTGTCGTTACCAATTGATAGTTGAACTGCCTTCTATTTGCACCTCTAACATTGGCTCTACATTAGCTGCTGATGTCATTACGGCTAATTGGCCCGCCCCAATAGGATTCTCTGGGCATCCCTAGTACACATGTTTAGGCCCACCCCCGGGATTGGCCGCACTGGCGTTCCCGCTTTGAGTGGGCTGACCCTCAGACCCCCGTCCTTCTTCCTGTTGAGCCGGCCATGGATTTTTAGGACAGTCTCGACGGTCATGTCTAGGTTGGTTACATCCCCAACACCGGTTATGTTGTCCAACCTGATTGCCCCTTTGGGCTGTTGCTTTCTTCCCTCTTCCTCTTGGTTGCTGTGTGTAAACATTAACAACAGGAGGAGCTTGTGGGGGTGGGGCAGGAAATTGGTGGTGGATCGGAGGAATAGACGGCGCAGCGACTGCAGGAGCAACAATTGCTCCACTGTGTGCTTCTTCATCATCATTCAATACGGGAGCCTGAACCTTTTTCTTGCCCTTATTTGTCAGTTCAGTTAGTTGAAGTTGTGAGACTTTCCTTTGAACAGCTCTCTCTTGTTCACGCAACTTCTGCTCTTCTTTCCTGTTTCTGTCTACTGCATGTATCACATGGTCACAAAATTCTCTGTGACTTTTTGATGCCAACCCCACCACATCTTCAAGTCTATTTTTCACAGGGCCGTGCATGGCCTCTATGATGGAGTAATGTAAGCAGCTGGGTTCTCAGTATCCGTCAGTGGTTCACTCTTTAGTGCTTTAGGGTCAACCTGAACAGGATACTTCTTTCGCAAAGATGTCCAGAGAGATGTCAATCATCCATGCATTTCCACTTAAACGCAAAATATTTTCCATAGCAGGTATTCCCATTGTGCGTGCCCACACTGCTTTAATGTCCCCGATGCCGAGTATTTTGCCCATAGTCTCTTTTTCAAAAACTTTAATCCACTTACTAGCTCCCTTGTGCATATCAGGAAGTCTAGAGGTCAGCCCCGCAAAGTCAGGAGTTTGCCATGGAATATATCGGCTCTGCTTCCCCTTAATTAAAATTGGATATTGGATTGGGTCAGTGTATTTTTGGGGTGGTTTTATAGCAGGTCTAAGTCTAAAGTCATAATTGCCTTTCTCTATGTTTGGCCTCACTGCATCCATTTTCTTAGCCTTAGCTGCAAAGGTTAGCTTCCCTCCCAGTACTTCCCTCTGTTCTACTTCCTGTCTCTCCCTTGACGGGCCTGCCTGTTCCTCAAACACTAGTCTTTCACCTAACTCATGCACATCTGCCTCACCTGATCCTCCCACCAAACAGGAATTATAATTACTGTCTATTTTCTGTCTTTTCTGCATGCTGGGTGTTTAACGCCCAGGATCTTCACTGGACTGAAACTCATTTTGCAATTAAAATTACACTGGCTGATAAGACTTATCAATTGATTGTAGGTTAAAGAAATAATACACGCAACCTAGAAGTAAACCTCTATTTTACTTTTATTATGACTACTAGTACTGGTTGTAATGTGTTTATTAAATGTTTTCTTTAACAAGAAACCTTTCAGAGAATATATGCAGCTTCACTATAACTTTTAGACTTTAGCAGCAGAATTCAATGAAATTGTTATTTAAGAACACAGCACCTTTAGGCAACAAAGTTTAACCACACAATAACAGTTGCACTGCTTACAAATTGCAACTTGATCAAAAATTAACTTTACCAAAACGCAAAATCATTTAAAAACAAGAGAAAACATTCAACATTAACTTCAGCTCTATGCTTATGGGGAGAGAAAGGAAAAAGAGATCACTGCAGCTTACACACGATGGGAGGGGCTGTCTGAAACAGACTAAGAGTGTGGAAGGAGGGGGAATGACATCACACAGCACTCTGCAGCCCGATAAACAACTTCAGTATCACAACAGTATGTAGAAACACTAACCTCAACAGCTCGCCAAAAAATCGGTTAACCACCACACACGGCCTATCACTAGACCTGTCTCTCTCTGTCCTTCAACAAGGCACAGAGCGTCTCTTACTAGACTAAACAGCACGATGACGACTAAAGAACAATCAGAACAGATCAGAACAAACAGAAAATGCTCAACATATTAACTTATTTTAACAGAAATGTCTGCAAAGCAACACCGAATAGAAAAGCAATAATTTACATAAACATCAGGATTACAGAGTATTTTAGAATGACAAACTTAGACTCAATTTTTGCTCAACTCGTCCTGTGACAGAGGTCACACCACCAGCTAAGTGAATTTGATTCAGATTTTAACGCTTCATTCAAAACATCGATGCACATTTGAATTTTTGCAAACTCTTACAGCTTCTCAATCACTTGCAGCGTCTCAATCACTCTCAGTGTCTCAATCACTCTCAGCTTCTCAATCACTCTCAGCGGCCGCTCACTCACACACACAACTTTTAATCTCTTTCATGCGTCTCTGTCAGACAACCAACATACACACTTGGTGCTTATGCACACTGTATACTCACTGTATATTTTTACTTAATAATATTTTATAATTTTTATGGGAGTTACTAAATTTATTCTTCCTGTACCCACAGTCAATTTATTACGAATTATAATCTGGTTTTACTATAACTCCTCTTCTGCTCTGTCCTTATCTCTTCCTGCCTGCTTGGCCTCCCCCCACAACAGCTTGCCTAGCGGTCCCTTATCACTCTCTGTCTCTCCCTTCTCACATCCATTTTGTCAGAGTCTCTGTCTTCAAACTGCCAAACTTTATCAATTTACCACTATCGGATAAGAGTGCTATAGAGTTTCTGAATAAAAGTACTATTGTTCTTTTGTTCGTACTATTCACAACACAAATAAATTCTTAATCTAGATTCCAGTGAGCCTACTTCAACTGACCACTGCTTTACGTTGTCACCGACCGGTTTCGGGCAGTGTCGTTGCTTCAACTCACTTTCCTCTAGCAGTCATACACATTCACATTCATGCTTTACCCCAAATTTGTCTTCTTCCTGTGTGTGCGTGTATTGACTGGTTTTGTAGGAGTGATTATGGATGTTCAAACTAAGCTATTATGTTTCCAGACGTGCTTCTGAGTTTTTACTGGGACCTTTTAACTCCGATCTTGTTGTTCTCATGTACTTTATTTATGAACAACTCACGGCAGGGGTTTTTAGCTTCTTAAAGATTTATGTTATGTTTTATCTAGGTCTGGCCGACTGAGCCGTATGGCACGCTGTGTCCCGAGCGCTCAGTCTTTATGATTCACGACTAGCCTTGAATCATGATACCAGACCTTATATATCAGTCATGTGAAGGACTGATCACTTACATCCACAACCGCCTAGATAGTGCAGTTATGTTTCAGCGTTCAGAACATCCACCATTCACACTCGTGATTGTACTACTTTCTAGCACTATATGTAGGTGTGTACAAATACATATAAAATCAACACATTAGAACATTTGATGTTTTAAAGCTTTACTAAATCTACTTCGGGAGTCCTCACCTCCCCGGGCCTCTAACCCAGCTCAAACAATAATATTGCGGGAGTTGCCACACTCGAGGACACTGGTACTAAATCTACTTCGGGGGTCCTCACCTCCCCGGGCCTCTAACCCAGCTCAAACAATACCTCGTCAGAATATTGTGGGAGTTGCCACACTCGAGGACACTTTTTTGGGGGTCCTCACCTCCCCGGGCCCCCCGGACCCAGCTCAAACAATACCTCGTCAGAATATTGTGGGAGTTGCCACACTCGAAGACACTGATTTTGTCAATAGATGCTCACAGGTTTTGGCTAATACTGGTCTTGCTATCCAGAGGACTCACAGCTCACTAACAGATGCTCACAGGTTTATAATACTGGTTTTGCCATCTTTAGTTTCTGGTCTCGCTAACAGATGCTCACAGGTTCCTAATACTGGTCTTGCCATCTTTAGCTCACAGATTTTTTATTTTTATTTTTTATTTTTTTTTGTTTAAAACATCAATGTTTGATGCCCAAATTCACATCTCTTAATTTATAGACAAGTTACTACTGAGACTTAGGGCACGTTACAATTTAGTGGTGTTCAATGCAGATCAAGTTTCTGCTTACCTTTTGTTGCCACGGCCAGTGTCCTTTGTCCGTTCATACCTGGTCCTTAAGCCCAATGAAACCCAATTATTGTTTCAGTCAGGTCTGATCAAACTTTTCAGTTGATTCAAACCACCCCGAATTCTGTAGACCCGATGTAGAGAAGAGAGATGTTGAATTTAAAGAAGACAAAGACAAGTACTTCAGTTTCACCTGTTGCAAGAGGGAGAACCCAGCTTTCAGTTTTTACAGACCCCGCGATCTACACACCACCACGCCCTGCTGAGTTCTGCGGCTCTCTGGCTCCAGTTAGTTTTATTACTTCACACAAGCGGTTACATATTTGTTATTTTCTTCATACAGGTTTATCTGCTGGGCGCATCCTCCGCCCGGGTGTGTGTGTGTGTGTGCTCCTTTCACAGGCCATCCTGACCTTGGCCTGAATTCAGACGCTCGGCAGCAGTTTTTAATTGGGCTCACACACACAGACCTCAGGCCCAGGTTTGCACCCAGACACAAACTGCAAAAACACTCTGTTGGTTATACAACATTCTTAAAAGCAATAGTTCAACATAATCACACAGTTTAATATCTTTAAATGATTATTAGGCACTTCAGGTAATATAATCCACAATGAAATGATACAATGTTGTGTAACACTGTAGAAATTCAGAAAAGGTAGAATTGTAGAGAGTAATAGTAATAGTACAAGATCTTTGTGAACTGTGTAGTTTGACTGAACTCTGTAGTAAAAGGAGAGGTAGTTAAAATTGTAGGCCTGTATAAAAATTTGAAGTTTGTATAATAGATTTGAAATGGTAAAAAAATTGTAGAAAAAGTTGAATAATTTGTAGAATAATAATAGTAAAATTTAGTAAAATAATAGTACAAGATCTTGGTGAATTGTGTAGTTTGAATGAAGTCTTAACATGTTATTTGCATGTCTTTACAGCTAGAGCTAACGCGCTAGCTGCTCTGCTGTCTCTTGTCTGCCATTTTACACAGACAGGTTCAAATTAAGTGCCAAGAACTACTAAAATGGCTGCCGCTTCAGCTTCTGCTGGCCCCTCCCCCCTCTCCTCCTTCAAGCAGAGTGAGGTTGCCAAACAACCAGGACCTAATCAGCAGTAGCTAATCTGCACCTGTTAGAATTAACATTAGCATGTTACCATTATAATGTTATCGCTGATGCACTGACGTGTTAGCAATTAACATTAGCATGTTGACATTAGCATGTTACTAATTAACATGTATTTAATTCCTAATGGATAATGTTTATTAGCACTAATTTTAGCATTGGTCGCTAATGTTAGCAAATAGCATGTCTTTACAGCTTGCGCTAACGTGCTAGTTGCTCTGCTGTCTCTTGTCTGCCATTTTACACAGACAGGTTCAAATTAAGTGCCAAGAACTACTAAAATGGCTGCCGCTCAGCTTCTGCTGGCCCCTCCCCCCTCTCCTCCTTCAAGCAGGCTGAGGTTGCTTAACCACAAGCAAGATAAAAACTTCCTGATCGTTTTACATATTTGTTTGGTGTCGATAAATAAAGAACTGTGCCCGTAGGAGCAAGAGAGAGAAACGTTACTTCTGCTTTCCTCCAGAAAGTTTCCCTCCTTTTTAACATGGGAGTATATGAGGCTGAGGATGGGAGTAGTCGATCAATGAGCGCGTAGGGAGCCAAAACTATAACAGAGACAGTTTCAACAGTGTTATCGCTGCGACCGCCTCAAATTTTCGACGTTTTCTCTCACCCTCCACTCTAGCGATGACATCACTCACTCTAGCTCTGGAAAGTTCTCGCAATACACACCCATTCGTTTTTCGGCGTGGGTTTTGATTTTTAAAAGTAATAGCCATCGATTCCAGGCCGAGCCGGTCGTTTTAATACCCGTTTTGTGTATGTGCGACAAAAACTCTGGGAGGAGAAGCGAACCGAAAAAAGCACGGAAGAAACGGAAGACGAACTAGAAAATTTCAAAATAAATTTTGAGTGTGACTCTGGCTCCGTTGTCCCCATGCATTATTACTGACACTGCTCAGAAAATTCAGTACTAAGAAAGAAATTTTGAGAGTGACGAGTGGGCTGTTGCTGGGGGTCTGTATCCAAAAAGCACACCTCAAATTGTAATTTTTAACATGTTTATTTAGACACGCTTACTTGCTAGCAATTAACATTAGCATGTTAGCATTAGCATGTTAACGTTGATGCGCTAGCAGTTAACATTAGCATGTTAACATTAGCATGTTAATATTAACATTAGCATGTTAAGATTGGCATGTTAGCATTAGCATGCTAGCATTAGCATGTTAACATTAACATGTTAACGTTAATGCATTAGCAGTTAGCATTAGCATGTTAACATTACCATGTTAACGCTAATGCGCTAGCAGTTAACATTAGCATGTTAGCATTAACATGTTAACGCTGATGTGCTAGCAGTTAGCATTAACATGTTAGGATTGGCATGTTAACATTAGCATGTTAGCATTAGCATATTAACATTACCATGTTAACGTTGATGCGTTAGCAGTTACCATTAGCATGTTAACATTATCATGTTAGCATTAGCATGTATTTAATTCCTAGTGGCTAATGTTAATTATCATTAGGCATGTTAACATTAGCTGCTCTGCTGTCTCTGTCTGCCATTTCAGACAGACAAGTTCAAATTAAGTGCCAAGAACTACTAAAATTGCTGCCGCTCGGCTTCTGCTGGCCACTCACCCCTCTCCTCCTTCAAGCATACTGCCAAGCAACCAGGACCTAATCAGCAGTAGCTAATCTGCACCTGTTAGAATTAACATGAGCATGTTAACATTAGCATGTTATTGCTGATGCGCTGACGTGTTAGCAATTAACATTAGCATGTTGACATTAGCATGTTAGTAATCAACATGTATTTAATTCCTAGTGGCTAATGTTAATTAGCATTAATTTTAGCATTGGTCGCTAATGTTAACAAATAGCATGTCTTTACAGCACATGTGTCAAAGTCGAGGCCCGTGTGCCGGATCCGGCCCTTGAATGAATAATCTATGGCCCGCAGGATGATATTTGATTAATATTAAAACCGGCCCACAGACCACAGCCGACCACCGCTGGTGTTTTGCACGCAATACTACATTTCCCACAATGCAACAGCAGCGCATGAAGGCGCGAACTCACTACAGCGCAACAAGGGGCCCTCGGCTTCATTAGGCTATTCAACAGCATTCACAGCAGATGTAAATTTTCAGCGACCCCCCTCCCCAATAATGGCTAAACGTAACGTGGACTACGAGAACAGAGTGTTTCAAGACTGGTGGGAAGCAGAGTACATGTTCACAGAGGTAAAGGGCAAACTCGTGTGTCTTCTGTGTGGAGAAAGTGTGGCTGTCATGAAAGAATATAATCTAAGAAGGCACTATGAAACGAATTTCATTCATCTTCATATTAAGGAACATATTTTATTTTTGAAGGACATTTACTTTTTTGGCGTTTGCGTTTTTACCTTGGCAGAGCCATAAGAAAATATAGTTTTATTCATTTAATGTACAGGACGTGATTTTTCTTTGAAGGAAATTTGTTCTGAGTTATGAGAGCCTGTTGAAAAATGTTTTCACTAGATATTACTGACAGAGCCATAAAAAATATTGGATTATTCATTTAATCATTAAATAATATAGAGCATACTGTGTTAGGTCTTGGTTCAATAGGTTATGTGCAAACATTTTTAATAAACATTGGACCAGTCCGGCCCTCGGTTTGCTGCAAATAATAATAAGCGCGGTAAATAACATATAGTGTGCGCCTTGCACGCACTCTCAATAAGCGCGGTGGATAACATATAGTGTGCGCCTTGCACGCACACTCAATAAGTGCGGTGGATAACATACAGTAGTAGCAACTTAAAAGTTCCCGTTCAAGCTGAACGCCAGCTGAATGGCAGTCGTCTTCCAGCTGACTTCTAGCCAGCTGCCTGCTGTCCCGTGACCGGAGTGACCCCCCTCCTTCTCCTGGGCGTGTCTATTTTTTACTGTAACTCCACCCATTCAGGTAATTATAGGGTATGACCAGGAGGTGGCACTTCTCTCACACTTCGCCAGGTGGCAGGTGTTAGCAGAGTAAACAGCAGCGTCGCGAGCCGGCCGTATTCACACGAGATCACGCGAGAATCCTGGACGTACGCGAGACCCCGCGATAAACTGTATATAAAGAAAACAACTACAAACTGCTGACTTTGCTTTTCCGACGTGGAGGAAAAGGATATGTTGTGTTATAAATTATTGTGTGTTGTACCACTTCAACAATCAGTTTCTCATCACTCATGTTGAGACCCTTTGATCGATTGACTGCTCACCTGGTGCCACCCATAGACATATACATAGATGCCGCATTGATTGGTTGGTCGTTGGTGGCGATACATCAACGGGTCCGTCATATTGGATGTGGCAGATCTGCCTGTAGTGGTATCACTGCGTAGGTATTCAGTTTTCCTACGTTTTGCTGGGTAAATCATGTATGTAGCGTCACATTTGAGTTGAGGCTGGTATGTTTTATTTTTTGACGGACATGTTAGCTGTTCTCTCACTCACTAACTGTGACGTCACACGCTGTAATCGTTGCTGTAAAGTAAAAACATGCTCAACTTTAATATTTAATTGTTTAAAAACGGTAAAAGATTTTGGAAAGTTGAGGCCAAGGTTAATAATTTAACATCTTGTGTACAAGCATTAATTGGAATGAAGTCTGTAGGACAAGTTATGCAGTCGTAGTTGTTGTTTAAAGTGCCCTCTGGGCATCCACACTGATAAAAAGAAGCCTGAGAGAGTGTTTAAAGAGTGTGCTCTGTCAGGCACACTCAATAAGCCCGAGAGGTTTTAAAGAGTGTAGTCTTTCAGGCACACTCAATAAGAAACACAATGGATAACATAGTGTGCACTCAGTAAATTCCATTAGGATTAGTTTACTATTTAGACTAAGTACTAAATACAGAAACATACATACATGGTCCATGAAGGACATATCTGATCTAAAGAAGCAGAAATGGTCTTTGTGTGTTTATTTTTCTAGCTGCGGCCAAACATGGGGAAGTTGGTTCACTGTCTGGTTCAAATCTAAACTTGATCCAGACCAAAATTACTGTTACGAGTAGATATCGGGGCATGTGGCAGTAACATAAAACCAAGGTGTTGTGGTTAATAAACAAAGGAGTTTTATTATGAACAGTTCAAATAGTTTCAACAAAACAGAGTTGAGGCAAAGGGAACAGAGGGCATACGAGTGCTGTTTAAAAGAACAACCAAATATTTAAAAAAAGAGAACTCTAAAAAGAGCCTATACTATTCTTAAGCAAGTTAAACCAAACTAGAAACAAAAACCTCACTGTCTAAACTACTTTTTATCGATAACAAAAAACATCAGAAACAGCACCCCTAAACTAGTGTATCGAACACAAACAAACCTTGTGCAATCAGTGCTGTCTCCAAAACTAATCCTAGCCCAGTCCCAACCTCCACAGTTTCCAAACACGATTCAGATACCAAAGATGAGGCGACCTCACAGCACACCATACAAAACAAGCCGCCCTGACTCTCTGGCGGCTGAAGTTTAAATGCCTGTGATGCTGATTAATGGGCCCACTGATTGGCGGTGCGGGAAGGAAGTTTACTGTAAATCTATCAGTAGGTGGAATGAGAACCTGCAGACTGTTGGCTCTTTCTATGCCACATGATTGGCCGTTGCATTAGAGGGTCTTGGCCCACAGTTTGCGTTGTCTAGTTGTTTTTTATGACAGCATAGACTAATGTGAGTACTAAATGACATCAGACAGAATGTAATGAAATGGATGGAATGAAAGCATGTTAATCTGGATAAGGACAGTGCTTATCTCACATGTTCTGTTATATCCTCCTCCTCCTCCTGCTCTGTCGGAGTGGAGGAGCTTCTGACAACTGGAAACATTAAAAGTGACCATAAATGCTGGAGACGTTGTTTCAGAAAGTATTTAAAAAACTGACAAATTAGAATAAAATCTTTGGAAGCTGTAGCTGTCGGTTTGTAAAGTTGACATACTACAGTTACAGATTGACTGACTGATGTGTGTTGGAGCACAGGAGTCCAAGATGTCTTATGCTGAAAGGTTTATTGAAGTTTGGCCAAAGAGAATAGAGGATTTATTGACATGGTGCCACCTCAGTTCTGAAGACACTGTTCTCTCTGACTTGTCTTATTTGCCCTTGGAATATGCACTCATCCATAATCAAAGTATCTACAGTATAAGGTATTTTCCAGCAATCATTAGTCTACAATGCTGGACTTTAAGCAACTTGATGGAGTGTGCCTGGCTTGAGGCCACCTGTAAGACAAAACTTAGCTTATCCCCTGTAGGGGAACTTAATCCCTGCCCAGGATTTACTCTGAAAATATCAATGGAAAAATAATTATAGTATAAGCATTTTTGGGGGAAATTTATTTGATAAAATCCAACACCAAGAACAGACATGTCATCTTGAAAGGCAATTTAAAATAAAAATAGAATAGAGAACAACAGGCTGAAAAACTGTACGTTATGCTAACGTTACATGACGCTTTAAACGAACTGAGAACGTGCCTGGTATGTTAACATAACATATTGAGAGTTATTCAGATAACTAAATAAAGAACATGCTAACAAGTTTACCAAACCATCAGTTTCACTCCAAATCACTAAAGCCCATGAATTCTTCATTCTCTGTGTCACTTTTAAACAACTCCCCCAAACCCTGGAGGTAGACGATGAGCTGCTTCCACTTCTACGTCGCTTCCTCTTCTAACTCCAAACTTTCTTTCTGCTGCTCGATTACCGTTTTCGGCTGCATATTTCACTACTTGCAGCTTGTAATCTACAGAATATGATTTTCTTTTCGGTGCCATTTTTGTTCAGCCCTTCTCAGTTGTTTTTATAAGTTACCACCAACTTTGAAATTATCAACACAGGCTTAGAGCACCCTCTTGCCGTTTAGTGTGAAAATAACATGTGAAATGATATAATAATGTTATATCATTTACATGATACACATGTTATGTGTGTTATTATTTCACACATAAATCGCTCCAGAGTATAACTCGCACACCCGGCCAAACTATGAAAAAAAAATGACTTATAATCCAAAAAATATGGTAATTTGTGCCTGGTGACAAAAATGGCTACTCAGCCTAGCTTGACACTCAGCTCCCCTATCTAACCAAGGAAGTTGTTTAATACTTAATGAAAGCTAGACAGTGGACATCCTGATACCAACACGTACTGCGACAGCCACTAGAGAACCCAGAACGTACGTAACTAATAGGCTTCTTCTTCTTTTAAAGAAATTCTGTGTTTTCTTTGGATAATCTCATCTTTTGGATGTTGGGCAACTAACTTCACGGCAGGTGATCTGACACCACTGTGTACTGACATGTTCTGTATGGTTTCAACTGATCCACTACTTAGATTGTCTGTTTTGTGTTATGTGTGTTATGTTAACACTGCCATAGCTGCTGCTGGCTGGATGGAACTGGTTCCCATGACCTTGTACACACAACTCTGTGTGTTTAGTATGTGTGGATTGGATTGTGCATGCCTGTGTGGATGCACTGTCTGGTTTCAGGTCAGTGTTGTGTGTGATCACAATATCTCCATTGTTGTCAAGTATGCGGTAGTACTCTGAGCAGCTCAAGCTGATGAGCTGTGGAGGCACACATCTATGCAATGCCCTGACATTGTTCACCATTGTTAGCTCTCTGACATCCAACATTCTTTAGGCCGATTGTTTTGCGACGTAGTATCTGAAACTGTAGACAGTAGGTATGTATAGAATATTTTTAATATCAAAATATTGTGTTAACAATGCCCAAATCTAAAGATTTTTGTGTCTGTGTGTGTTTAAAGTGAACCTGTCACTGCTCCCTGGTAGACAAACCAGGGTTTTACAAATATAATGCTAATCTTAATGACAATTATAAATAATTAAATTTATTTTATAAATAATTAAATAAATAATGTATATAGTGTCATATAATTAAATACAGAATCATAAGTAGTAAGGTACTATGAGCTCTTTTAGATATGGTGGTGCCTGACCATGAAGAGCTTTGTATGTAAGGAGAAGAATTTTAAATTCTATTTTAGATTTAACAGGTAGCCAATGCAAGACAGCCAAAATGGGAGAGATGTGATCTCTGATCTTGGTTCCTGTCAGAACATGTGCAGCAGCATTCTAAAGTAGCTGCAAAGTCCTAAGAGACTTATTGGAGCAGCCTGATAACAAAGAGTTACAATAGTCCATGTTGTTGAGAAATTCCTGAAGTCAAAGGTCAATGGTGAGGTCAAGAAGGAAGAAAGTGTTCAGGAGCCTCTGATGTCTTATTTACTGACGCTTTGCCAAGGAGAATTTTTAATTTTTTTTTATTAGAACTTTGTTTCACAAACAAAGGAACACAGATCATATATAAAACATTACAAAAACATTCATGTATATTCCACGCCAGGGGGGAGAAAGAGTTTACGTAAAAATATTTAAATGTTCACATATATTAAGCATTTTAATAGCTTTTGTGTTATTAGAAAACTTAATGGAAGCGATGTACTGTCTGAGCTCACCGTGAAAGGCAACAAAAGATGGTTTTCTTCGAGTAAATTTACACTTATGAACATGAAATTTTGCCATCAGTATGATGAGATTGATAATAAATGTTTTGTTTAATCTTACTCTATTTTTGTTCAAGTCAAAGAGCCCAAATAGTACATCCCTCCAAAACAAAATCATTATCAACATTTTTAGCAATAAAGTTACGGATATCAGTCCACAGACTTTGGACAAAGGGGCAGTGCCAAAATAAATGAGTAAGTGTTTCAATATGCTCAGAACAGAAAGTGTATTTCACATCAATATCTTTTTCAAATCTTCTAACAATATAATCATTGGATGGATAACATGTATGAATTATTTTAAATGAGACTTCTCTCACTTTATTAGTTAACATATATCGGTTAGGTAAGGGCCAGTTCTATTTCTAGTCAGTGCATTCCATGAATTTTCTCCAGTATGAGACCACGTATGGGACTGTAGTGACATCTCTTTTGAACAGGAATCTAATTAATTTGTTGTTATTACCATGGTTACCAGACAAACAAGCTTTCCCTACAGGGGTATCTAACAAGGACATCAGGGACAAATGTTGGGTTTCCACTCTAGGTTGAGATCTAAATAATATATTAAAAAAAAAAATAATAATAATAATAATAATAACACCAGATGGGATTGCTCCAAAAACTTTGGCAAAATCTGCAGGTGATACAGGGATATTATAGACCATCCCTGTTGAATAACTGAGCTACATGTACTATGTTATTATTACACCGATTCTCAATAGAAAGGGATTTGTGTTTGAACAATATGTCCTTGTTGTTCCATAATAGTTATGAGGTGAAATATTATGCTTGAAAAAAAGGGACCATGAGAGGAAGGCCTGCCGGTGGAAGGCTGACATTTTTATCAGGATTTTCTCACTATTATAGTTACAGCTTAAAAAAAAGTTTAATCCACCCAGTTTTGACAGGATATGGGAGGGAATAACATTCCAAATAGCACTAGGGCTCTTAAAAATTTGTTTCAGCCAGTTTATCTTAAAAGTGTCTTAAGGGTGCAGAGATAATTAAGCCCACCATTTTCATAGTCATTCATTAACACAGATTTCTTCACATGGTGTGTTTTATTCTTCCACACGAAGTTGAGAAGCAGCTTGTCAATCTGAGTAATAAGTTTATTGTATTGTATTGTTTATTGTAAGATAGAGATGTATATGTTAAGCGTGATATTCCTTCTGCCTTAGTGAGTAAAACTCTACCTCTGAGAAAGAGGTCCCGCAAAAGCCAATGGTTCAATTTATTTTGAGTTCTTTGTATGATAGGATTAAAGTTTATAGAAGTTCTTTTTTGTTGGTCCTTGGTTATTTTGATACCTAAGTAAACAACTTCATCTTTAATTGGGATTCCATAGATGGATGATTTAGAACAATCCTTAATAGAGATAATTTCACATTTATTGACATTCAGACTTAAGCCAGAGCCCTTGGAGAACTCTGATATGGTATTTATTGCAACAGCGACTTGATTTTCATCCTTAAGAAAGAGAGTGGTGTCATCTGCCAGTTGGGTAATAGTTAGTTCTCTGTCTGCAACATCAGTGCCATTTACCTTACTTGATTTGATGTGATCAGCCATTAGCTGAGCCACAAGTAAGAACAGATACGGTGAAACAGGGCACCCTTGTGTAATACCTCTAGAGACATTAAATCTAGGAGACATGCCACCCATTAGTTTAATTGAGCTATTACTATTATGATATAGACTTTTAATAGCAGAGAAAAAATAGTTGCCAAAGCCAAACTTCTTAAGGGATTGTAAAATGAACGGATGTTCAACGGTATCAAAGGCTTTGTAGAAATCCAGAAACAAAATAAACCCATCATCCTCCACCATTTCTGGATAATCCAGAATGTCTAGGACTAGCCTGACATTATTTGCAATATGCCTCTTGTACATAAAGCCTGATTGTGTTTCCTCTATAATAGAGTCTAGAATCTTGATGCCAATAAGTGAGCAAATATTTTGTAATCGTTATTTAGTAGGCAGATCGGCCGCCAATTGTCTAAAAGTAGATTGTCCTTTTTCGGTTCTGGAATTAAGACAGTAATTCCTTGGGTCAAAGTGGTAGGGAGTAGGGATGTAACGATACACTCAACTCATGACTCGATTCGAGTCACGATTTTTTGTTCATGATACGATTTTTTCACGATTTTTTTTAAATCAAAATGAGCTACAGACAAATTCTGACCAAATAAAATTATCTTTTTATTTGTAGGAAAAGTGTCTCTTTACAGAAACTCTCTAACAGTTTGTGTTCTTATTAGGGCTGCCAGCAAGCAGCTGATCTGACCATTACCTTTCAGCTTGAAGTATGGGTTAACTGAAAATAAAAACAATTAAGATGATAGCTCATTAACCATTTAAAGAGAGTCCATGCCCCCGGAAAACAGCGAGGTCCGGGCGCTGTAAACGCAGAGCTGGTCGCGGCGCACCGCTGCAGAGGAAATGCGCCGGGCGGGGGCCAGCCAGCGCCAGGGAGAGGTCCCACGAGGGGATCCTCCCGTGGGGCCGTCCCTGACCCGGGTTTAATCCCCCGTGCAGACTAGAGTGCAGATGTAGGTATTAGAGTAGGTATTAGAGTTGCACGATACCCACGGTATACACGGTACCCCGCGGTGCCAAATCATAACCGTCGCTACTATACTAGAAATTTTACACGTGGATTACTATACTACCGGTGCCAGTCTCCGCTACATAGCGGCCTGCTCTCCTCCCGGCTTCTCACTGCATGCTACTCCTTTGTAAACAAACCAACATGGAACCGCAACCGAACTACACAGCTGCTGAATGATTGGCTGTTTGCCTGTTACTGGTGACGTCCAGGGATATGATAGGCTGTTTCCGCACGCTGCCCCATATCACAGCCCTATATCCCTCCTCGCTTGCATCCGCAAAATGATGTAACTGGGCGGAAGTTATTTCTCCAAAATTGGGAGGTTTTAAACATCTGCTGGTCCTGAAGCCATCCAATGTTGATAGCTCTTTAACCCAGCCTCTGCATTCCTGAGCTGCAGATGTAGGTATTAGAGTTGCACGATACCCACGGTATACACGGTACCCCGCGTTGCCAAATCATAACCGTCGCTACTATACTAGAAATTTTACACGACGGTACTACCGTGGATTACTATATTACCGGTGCCAGTCTCCGCTACATAGCGGCCGCCTCTGCTCTCCTCCCGGCTTCTCACTGCATGCTACTCACTCGTAAAAAAAACATGGCATGTGCGGCAACCGAACTACACAGCTGCTGAATGATTGGCTGTTTGCCTGTTACTGGTGACGTCCAGGGATATGATAGGCTGTTGCACGCTGGGTCCGCCCTTCTGTTAGCTGATTGGCTGTTCGTGTGTTTCTGCCGGCAAGTATGAACTCTACGAAGACAGCTCCGCTTCGATAGAAACTCGCTTCAAAACAAACAACAAGCTAAAGTTCTGTCTTGCCCAGATACGAGACAACACACTCACCGTGGCAGAAGCACCGGGCCCGAGCAACGAGTCTGCCGTGGCATCTTCGTCAGTGGCAACACTAATTTTGCTTAAAAAACAAACGTCGTTGTTTCAAACGGACTTGTACAAATACATTGCAGTTTATAAAAATAATAATAATAATAAAAGGCAGCAGTATCGCGATAATACCCGGAACCGCGATACTTTGTCTGGTATAGTATCGTTGTTACTCATTTTAGTATTGTGACAACTCTAGTGCAGACTGCGCGGAAGTTGCGGTGAAAATTTGCAACACCACCAGGAATTCATTGTGAATTCCTGGAGGGTCTGTGTTATGGTATCATTAACGATACCACTACTGCAAATGTGTGCGTGTGTGTGTGTGTGTGTGAGAGACACAGAAAGGCAGACGTGGCAGTGGAAGCTGCAGCCACAATGTAACCTATTTCTAATTTTAAAAAAGACGAAAAAGACCATATCGTACTTCTCTCACATTCGCCAAGAATCGCGATTGATTTTTTTCTGTCAACCAATGCGAGTCGTCACGCATTTGTACCGATTTTTTATCGTGTCACGATGCATCGTTACATCCCTAGTAGGGAGACATTCGTTATTTGTAGATTCAATAAAGACTTTATGTAAAAAGGGAGTCAGTTCAGTAATAAAAGATTTGTAAAATTCAGCTGTTGGTCCATCAGACCCTGGGGATTTATTGTTTTTGACTTGGTTTATGGCTTGCTGTACTTCTTGAGGAGATATAGACCTGTCACAAGATTCTTTATCTGCTTCACAAATTATTTTAACTGATAGGTAATTTAAAAAATGATCAGTGGCAGATGGCTTTGTAAAAATTCCAGTAACAGCTCCATTAATATTTAATTTGCCAATGTTATTGTTGGTGGGGTGATGTTTTTCAAGATTAAAGAAGTAATGAGTGTTTTGTTCACCTTCTTCTACCCATTTAGAGTGAGACCTGATAAAGGCACCCATAGCTTTTTGGCGATAAGATTCGTCGAGTTTGATTTGCAAGGAGGCTAGTTCTTCTTTTTCTTTCTGTGTTAAGGAGTCAGGGTGGATTAACCTTGCTGGATGAGTTAGACAGCTTGAGCACCACTCTTTCTTAAAAATTTTCCTATCTCATATTTAAGGAGTTCCCAATTACTCCCATAGGAGTTTTCATTGTTTGCTATGGACCAGAAAAAAGAGATCATATCCCTAATCCTTTTTTTTATTTCAATTCAATTCAATTTTATTTGTATAGCCCAAAGTCACAAAGTACATTTGCCTCGGAGGGCTTTACAATCTGTACAGAGAATGACACCCTCTGTCCTTAGACCCTCGGTTCGAGTGAGGAAAAACTTGCCCACAAAAAACCTTTTAACAGGGAAAAAATGTGGAAGAAACCTCAGGAAGAGCCACAGAGGAGGGATCCCTCTCCCAGGACGGACAGACGTGCAATGGATGTCACGTGTACAGGACAATCAACATAAACATTTTGTACAGTTACAATGACTTACAGAATGACAATGAATGATAAAGTGACCACAGTAGTAGATATAGTAGTATTAATGACAGTAGTAATATGTGTAGTGGGCGCCGTCCAGGATCACAGCAGCAGCCACGATCCACGAAAAACCTGCTGGACGACAGAGCACAGAAACTCCGGGGAAGTTTGGTCAGCAGCATGCATTAATGAGACATGTCCAGAGACAGACAGACAGACAGACAGAGAAAGAGAGAAAGAGAGAGACAGACAGACAGACAGACAGACAGACAGACAGACAGACAGACAGACAGACAGAGAAAGACAGACAGAGAAAGACAGACAGAGAAAGACAGACAGAGAAAGACAGACAGAGAAAGACAGACAGAGAAAGACAGACAGAGAAAGAGGCAGAGTAGGAGGGAGGGTTTTCGGTAAGGGAGATGTGACTACATCTTTAACCAATACCGTGCCTGGCTAGGCATAACCCTGGGGAGTCCCCCGGCAGTCTAATCCTATAGCAGCATAACTAAGGGATGGCCTGAGCCAGCCCTAACTATACGCTTTATCAAAAAGGAAGGTTTTAAGTCTACTCTTAAAAGTGTTGACCGTGTCTGCCTCCCGAACCCAGATTGGTAGTTTGTTCCACAGAAGAGGAGCCTGATAGCTGAAAGCTCTGGCTCCCAATCTACTTTTGGAGACTATAGGAACTACAAGGAACCCAGCGTCCTGAGAGCGCAGTGTTCTAGATGGATAGTAAGGTACTATGAGCTCTTTTAGATATGATGGTGCCTGACCATGAAGAGCTTTGTAAGTAAGGAGGATAATTTTAAATTCTATTCTAGATTTAACAGGGAGCCAATGCAAGGAAGCCAAAATGGGAGAGATGTGATCTCTGATCTTGGTTCCTGTCAGAACACGTGCAGCAGCATTCTGAATTAACTGTAAAGTCCTAAGAGATTTATTAGAGCAGCCTGATAACAAAGAGTTACAATAGTCCAGCCTAGAAGTAACAAATGCGTGGACTAGTTTTTCTGCATCTGCTTGAGAAACAGTGCGTCTGATTTTAGCGATGTTACGTAAGTGGAAGAATGCAGTCCTCGAAATTTGTTTTATGTGGACATTAAAGGACAAATCCTGATCAAAAACAACTCCAAGATTCTTTACAGTGGAGCTGGAGGCCAGGGTGATACCGTCTAAGGTAACTAAGTCTCTAGAAAGAGAGTTTCTGAGGTGCTTGGGTCCAATTACAAGAACTTCAGTTTTGTCTGAATTTAACATCAGAAAA
The DNA here is from genome assembly GCA_004119915.2 of Collichthys lucidus. Classification (NCBI taxonomy): domain Eukaryota; kingdom Metazoa; phylum Chordata; class Actinopteri; family Sciaenidae; genus Collichthys; species Collichthys lucidus. Next base: position 9,630,607 of record CM014088.1, on the reverse strand, counting down.
TTGTCGGTCATCCAATTTTTTATATCCTTAAGGCATGCTTGGAGTTTAGTTAACTGATTGGTTGCATCAGGCTTGATCGATAAATATAATTGGGTGTCGTCAGCATAACAATGAAAATTGATAGAGTGATTCCTAATAATGTTCCCTAAAGGAAGCATATATAAACTAAATAAAAGTGGTCCTAGTACAGAACCTTGTGGGACTCCATGACAAACTTTGGTATTATATTTTGTAAAATAGAACAGTTAAGTTTCCAGTAACTAAAATGAGTGACAGGTGTTGAACCAGTAAAACGTTAATAGAGATGCATAGCTTTATGGTCAGTTAAAGGCGTTGGGCAGATGCGAACATGAATATTATTCTTGTCTAAACTGTCAGAAATAAGCCAGTAGTCTAGATGAGACTGTCTAGAGCGAGATTTATTACTCCTGGTGTAAAGTTTACTATTAGGGTACTTCTCTCTGCATATATCAACTAGATTAAATCTTTATATGAAATCAGTTAGACATGGGTCAGCTCTATATTGTTGAGAAGGTGGTATTTTGTCTAAAGAGCCATCCAAAACATTGTTGAAATCCCCACCTAACATTAAAAATGCATTTGGGAATGTAGACAGCCAGCTTAAAAGAATGTGATCAATAGACAGCATCAGAGCTTTATTTTCTTTTCTTGAATTGTAACCGTAAACATTGGAAATAATGTAGATTAACTGATTATGTTTAATAGCTTGGCAGATGAAATGACCATATGGATCACATTCTGTTATCAAAACATTTCCTTTAAATCTGTCATTTAAAGTGGCTACCCCAGCTGAACGCTCTGTTCCATGAGAGAGCCATATAGTGTTACCCCATTGCGATCTCCAAAAGTTTATATTGTCCACAGTAGAGTGAGATTCTTGAAAGAAAAATAAATCTGATTTGAACTGTTTTGCGAAAAGAAACAATGCTTTTCTCTATTGCGTAACCCCCTGACATTTAGTGAAACAAATGATAACATTAATAAAGAAATCTTTTTCTTTATTAATGTTATCATTTGTTTCTACTATATATAATAGAAGAAATGTAACCAAGAACTTAAGGATGTCTCGGTTAAATGTTACAGAATAGAGTTGATAAGTAACATAAAGCTGCAGAGATCAGAACCATATTAGCTTTATAACTAAGCCTAGTAGTTTAGAGAAGGTAAATTACTATTAGTTTTACACATACATGGGAATAGCTTCCCTCTTTATATATAATTATATATCTTGTATCTATGTATAAAAGTGCATTTAACATTAACATAAAATTGAACATGAAACATGTAGGTAAATATCATTAACATTACCTCTGATAAAAATAGACAACCCTGAGTAATTAAGAACTGAGAAAGCGGCACTTATCCAAACCTTGGCATCTTAACTTTGACAGATCAAGGAAAAATTTCTGAACCGTTCACATAACCTCTACCTCCTACAAAGTAGGCTGTTTTCCCTTCATCTCGAGCTTTCTTTATGAGGGGCCACAGTTTTTGTCTGTTCTCTCTGTTCTCCTGCGTTAAGTCCTCTGTGAAGCATAGGCCCTTATCCTGGAGGTAGGGGTTGCTTTTGGCCGCTTTCCAGACTGCATCCCTGAATCTTCGGAAGGATTCAAGTTCAAGTCGGCTTTATTGTCAAAACTGCAAATGTACAAGACATACACAGAATTGAAATTACGTTTCTCTCTGTCCAAAAGTAAAGATGTAAACATATATATAAAATAAAATAAATAAAATAAAATATGAAATAAAAATAAAGATAAAAATATATACAGTATATACAAGCAGACGTAAGTATTTTTGAGTCTGTATAGGTGGTTAATAGGGATGGGACATGATTTTCGAATAGTCGAATATTCGTGACGAGTTCGAATATTGAATAGTAATTTCGAATGCCGTTTTGGCTTACGTTGCATTCCACTAAAAAAAATGAGCACGGAAAGGCGTTTCCTAGTTCCTAACATACTCTGTTGCATTAATTCGGCCAGAGGGTGCCGCTATTGTACAGTAAAGGTAGTCAAAATAACAGAAGAAGAATTGCAATCGGTAACGTGTAGTGTGATGCAGAGATGCAGCGAGGTAGCAAAAGTTAGACTGGAACTCCACACTGACCCAATGACATGGTGGAAAGACAATAAACAGAAATACCCTCACCTAGCAAAGTTGGCCAGCGCCTACCTGTGTGTGCCAGCAACGCCGTGCCATCAGAACGTGTGTTCTCCGCAGCCGGTCTGATTGTCAATAGGCTGCGTACCTGTCTCCATCCCGACCACGTCGACATGTTAATTTTTCTAAATAAAAATATGTCTTAGGTTTATTCTACTCTGTTCGAGCGCTTTCAATATCGTTCCCTAAACGGGCAGTTTCACCCACGGTTCCTTCTAACAGACGTAAATAGTAAATAATAGTAAATATAAATTATAAAATTGGAAGCCTATATTATTGTTTGAGACTGTTGGTTATGTGATGTGAATGGAAGTTTATTGTTTATTTGTTTATCATTGTTTATTGACTCATTAAACCGTTACCGCTTTCACCCTGTCTGTCATGTGTGCGTGTGTTTGGGTGTGTGGGTGGGGCCGGGCGGGGTTTTGTCGATTTTCGAATCGAATTTCGAGTAGCTTTTAGCGAATTTCGAATAGTGTTTTTGATCAAAAATCACATCCCTAGTCTGTAAAGTGGCTGGTGCCTTTTGGGGGGGGTCAGCAGTGACCAGAGTTTGTGGGGGCAGCGGGGCGGAGCAGGAGGGGGGGGGGGGTTCAGCATCCTGATGGCCTGGTGCATGAAGCTGTCCTTCAAGTCTGCTGGTTCTTGCCCGGAGGCTCCTCATTCTCTTCCCGGAAGGCAGGAGGCTGAAGAAGTGGTGGTTGGGGTGGGTGGGGTCGCCCGCAATGCTGATTGCTTTGTGGGCCAGGCGTGTGCTGTAAATGTTCTGGAGGGAGGGGAGGGGGGCACCGATGATCCTCTCAGCTGCTCTCACTATGTGCTGCAGGGTCTTCTTGCAGGATGCAGTGCAGCTGCCATACCACACAGTGATGCAGCTGGTCAGGATGCTCTTAGTGGTTCCGCGGTAGAAAGTCTGCAGGATGGGGACTGGAGCTCTGGCTCTTCTCAGTCTGCGGAGGAAATAGAGGCGCTGCTGGGCTTTCCTGTGATGCGGTGTTGCTGCTCCAGGAGAGGTCCTCAGTGATGAGCACACCCAGGAACCTGGTGCTGCTCATTCTCTCCACTGCAGCACCATTGATGGTTAGTGGGTGGTGCTGGGTGGGGGCTCTCCGGAAGTCGACAACAATCTCCTTTGTCTTCTCCACGTTCAGAGAGAGATTGTTGTCTCTGCACCACTTGGCCAGTCGGCTCACCTCATCCCTGTAATTTGACTCATCGTTTTTGTTGATGAGCCCCACCACAGTCGTGTCGTCCGCAAACTTGACAAAGAGGTTGGTGTTGTGTGTCGGTGAGCAGTCGTGGGTCAGCAGGGTGAACAGTAAGGGGCTGAGCACGCATCCTTGGGGCGCCCCTGTGTTTAGCGTGATAGTGCTAGATGTGTTGCTGCCGACCCGTACTGCCTGTGGTCTTCCGGTCAGGAAGTCCAGCAACCAGTTGCGGAGTGAGATGTTTAGTCCTAAACAGTCCAGTTTTTGTATCAGCTGCTGGGGGATGATGGTGTTGAAAGCTGAACTAAAGTCCAAGAACAGCATTCTCACATATGACTCCTTAGTGTCCAGGTGAGTGAGAGCTGAGTGGAGAGCGGTGGCGATTGCATCATCAGTGAACCGGTTGGCCCGATATGCAAACTGGTAGGGGTCCAGGGACGGAGGGAGGATGGATTTGATGTGCTGCATGACTAACCGCTCGAAGCACTTCATGATGATGGGGGTTAGTGCCACGGGGCGGTAGTCGTTGAAGCAGGAGGGAGAAGCCTTCTTTGGAACCGGGATGATGGTGGTGTACTTGAAGCAGGTGGAGACAACAGCTTGGCTCAGGGAGGTGTTGAAGATGTCTGTCAGGACATCTGTGAGCTCCTCTGCACAATCCTTCAGCAGACGACCAGGAATGTTGTCAGGTCCTGCAGCTTTGCGAGCGTTGATCCTGGAGAGAGATCTCCTCACGCTTGCCGGAGACAGGGTTGTCTTCAGTGCAGGGGTGCTGTTGTCAGCTTCAAACCGTCCAAAGAAGTGGTTCAGATCGTTCAGCAGAGTGATGTCACTGTCACAGGTCTGTGGTCGAGGTTTATAGTCCGTGATGGTCTGTAACCCCTGCCACAGGCTCCTTGTGTCTCTGCTGTCGGTGAAGTGGTGGGTTATCCTGCTGCTGTACTGCCTCTTTGCAAGTCTGATGCCACGGGACAGGTTGGCTCTAGCTGATCTCAGACCAGCCTCATCACCTGCTCTGAAAGCAGCGTTCCGGGCTCTCAGTAACCGATGGACTTCCCCCGTCAGCCATGGTTTCTGGTTGGACCGTACCGTGATGGTCTTGGTGTCTGTGACATTATCAGTGTATTTGCTGATGTAGGCAGTAACAGTGTCTGAATATGCTGAGGAGGCACCCTCTGGCCACACCTGTACCTGCTTCTGAACCGCTTTGGTGGCTTCGACCTTAGGCCTGTATGCTGGCATTAGCATAACAGTGATGTGGTCCGAAGCGCCGAGATGGGGGAGGGGTGAGGCCTTGTATGCTCCTCTCAGTGGTGTGTATACCTGGTCCAATGTGTTGTTTCCCTGAGTAGCAAAATCAATGTGTTGGTACACATGAGGAAACACTGTTTTGAGATTTGCATGGTTGAAATCTCCAGCCACGATGAGAAGTCCCTCTAGGTGGGCAGTCTGCTGTTCACTGATGGAGCTGTACAGTTCACTCAGTGCCTTGTCTCTGTCGTTGTTGTTACAGCTGGGAGGGATGTAGACTGCAACAAGCAGGAGGGCAGAAAACTCCCTCGGTAGATAGAAAGGCCGGCACTTGATGATCATAAACTCCACAAGAGATGAACAGTGCTTGCAAACCACCACAGTGTCCTGACACCAAGCGTCCTTGATGTACACACAGACCCCGCCACCGCGGGTCTTACCTCCTTCAATGAGGGCTCTGTCTGCTCGGTAGCAAGTTAGCCGGTCGAGCTGGATGGCGGAGTCCGGTATGTTGTTTTGTTGTTCAGCCATGTTTTCGTAAAAATGAAAACACAGCACTCTCTCACGGTCCGCTGGGTCGATCTCAGGAGGTGTATGTGATCCAGTTTATTGTCCAAGGAGCGTACATTAGTATGATGGTTGGTAAAGCCGGCTTGTGTGGGTTAGCCGCTAGCCTGGCCCAGATACCTCCGCGCTTTCCTCGCTTCTGCCTCCTCTCGCACCGCCTGCGGCGCTTCCTCTGCGGATGTGCTGCAGTACTGGGGGTTGGTGTCAAAGCGATGAATCTCATGATAACCCCTCAGAGTTTCATGTTATCCTGTCGAGGTTTTCCCTCTGTAACATAGTCACACCCTGTCTTTCTTTATTCGGTCCCTTGTCTCTTTAACTACTCTCCTGTCATTTCAGGTCCCATCTTCCCTGATCAGCTCATTCCCCTCACCTGGTTTTCCCCGCCCATCTCCACACCTGCAGCCCATTTTCTCATTAGCCCCTCAGTGTATATATACTAGTCCATTTTCATTTCATCCCTGCCAGAGTGTCTTGTATTGTTTCGCCAAGCTCTCCAGCAATCCCTGTTTTTTGACTACCTGTTCTGATCCAGTTCTTGCCTGTTTTGGATGCCTGCTTGCCCCCTGTCGGATTTGTTTGCCTGTTTTTTGATCTCCTGGTTTTGACCCTGCCTGTTTCTGGACTTAGTAAACTGATCTTCCCTCGAACTTGTCTGCTTCAGTGTCGTGCTTTTGGGTTCTCCTTGCCAGTATCAGTACCCATGACAGAACACTCTGGCCGACATGAACCCAGCCGACTCTGACTCGGTTCGCAATGAGTTGAGAGCCCAGGCCAGCGCCCTCCCGCACCATGAGGAACAACTTACCTCCATTTCAAGCGGTTTGCAGGAAATGGCGGCTCGCTATGAGAGGAGCTTGGGCAGCATTCAGGAACTCCTTCAAAGGCTCTCCCTGTCAGCTCATGATCCAGACTCCACACCGTCCATCAGCCCTCCTGCCAAAACTCCTGTGGTGTCGGATGCTCGTTTGCCTCCCCCAGAACGTTATTCCGGTACTCCAGGTTCCTGTCGGCCTTTCCTTGTTCAGTGTTCCCTCGCCTTTGAACTCCAGCCGTCCGCCTTTCCCATCGAAAGGTCTCGGGTGGCGTATATCATATCTCTGCTTGCTGGCAGAGCCAGAGATTGGGGAACTGCTGAGTGGGAGAAGCAATCCGCCATTTGCTCGTCTGTCAAGCTGTTCTCCAATGAGCTGCGGAAGGTCTTCGACCATGTCACACCCGGAAGAGAGGTCGCTCGGGGTTTATTTAACCTGACGCAGGGAGGCAGGTCTGTATCCGATTACTCTATTGAGTTCCGTACGGTTGCTGCTGAGAGCAACTGGAACACCGCCTCGCTCTTTGATGCCTTCTACAATGGTCTCTCAGACGATATAAGCTGGCGGCCCGGGACCTTCCTGCTGATCTGGATGCGCTGGTCTCCCTCTCGATCCGCATAGATGGTCGTCTGCGGGAGCGGCAAAAAGAGAGAGTTTGGTCCACTGCTTTGTCGTTGCAGGCTAACCAGCCCTCTCATTCCCCAGGTCGTCCTTCTGAGTTGCACCCTAATGTTCCTCGTGATGCTCCAGAGCCTATGCAGCTGGGCAGGACATGCCTGTCTACAGCTGAGAGACAGCATCGCATTAAGGAGAACAGGTGTCTGTACTGTGGTCAGGGCGGCCATTTTGCCTCTTCGTGTCCAGTAAAAAGACATGGCCCACCAGTCTTCCAGAGGGCGCTGGTGAGCCAGACAATGAAATCTGAAAAGCCCTCCCGGTCCCTGGTCCCGGCTCAACTGTTCTGCTGGGGAAATTATCTAACTGTCTCAGCCCTTGTTGACTCAGGTGCAGATGAGAACTTTTTGGACATGACTCTTGCTTCTCAGCTGGGTCTTGGTCAGGTGGTTCTGAAAGAACCTATCGATGCCTCAGCCTTGGATGGTAGTCTTCTCTTCCGGGTTACACATCGATCTACTCCTCTGCAAATGACCATCTCAGGTAATCACACCGAGACACTTTCTTTTCACCTTATCAGTGCACCACAACAACCGCTCATTTTGGGCTTTCCTTGGCTTAAGAGACACAACCCACACATTGACTGGTCTACAGGAACCATACTGCAGTGGAATACTCGTTGTCATGCTGTCTGTTTGAAGTCTGCCCTGTCATCTGCCTCTGGTTTGACTGTTCCCTCTGAGTTTCCAGACCTGTCAAAAGTTCCTAAGGAATACCTGGATCTGAAAGAGGTGTTTAATAAAGCCCGGGCCACCTCTTTGCCGCTGCATCGCCCTTATGATTGTGCCATACCTCCCAGGTACATCCCCCCCTAGAGGACGACTCTTCTCTTTGTCAGCTCCTGAGACCAAGACAATGGAGAAATACATCAATGACTCCTTGGCAGCAGGTATAATACGACCATCATCGTCTCCCGCTGGAGCAGGGGTTTTTTTTGTGGCTAAGAAGGACAAGACCCTGCGCCCTTGCATTGACTACAGAGGACTTAACAACATTACCATCAAGAACAGGTACCCTCTTCCATTAATCTCCTCTGCTTTTGAGCTGCTACAGGGGGCTACCATTTTCTCCAAACTTGACCTTCGTAATGCTTACCATTTGGTGAGAATCAAGGAGGGTGATGAGTGGAAGACAGCGTTCAATACTTCTAGTGGTCATTACGAATATTTAGTCATGCCATTTGGCCTCACTAATGCTCCTGCAGTCTTCCAGAGTTTGGTCAATGATGTTCTGCGGGATCTGCTCAATGTGTCCGTCTTTGTCTACCTGGACGACATTCTCATCTTTTCTAAGTCCAAGCAGGAGCATGTGGTGCATGTACGGCAAGTCCTCCAGAGGCTCTTGGAGAACCAGCTCTTTGTTAAAGCAGAGAAATGTGAGTTTCACGTCTCAGAAGTATCCTTCCTGGGTTTCATCATCAACGCTGGCAACATCCGGATGGACCCAGCAAAGACCAAGGCAGTTACTGACTGGCCAACTCCGTCCACACGTAAGGAGCTTCAACGTTTCCTGGGATTTGCCAACTTCTACCGTAGGTTCATCAGAAACTACAGTTCAGTGGCAGCTTCACTCACTGCTCTCACCTCCCTCCAGAAGCCCTTCCAGTGGACCTCCATGGCTGAAGCAGCCTTTGGTGAGTTAAAGGCACGTTTCACTATTCTCGTCTTCCCAGATCCTGCTCGCCAGTTTATCGTGGAGGTTGATGCCTCAGACACCGGTGTTGGAGCAGTGCTTTCTCAGCGGTCAGCCGAGGACCAAAAGGTCCACCCATGTGCTTTCTTCTCTCGGAAACTGACCCCAGCCGAGAAGAATTATGACATCGGAAACCGGGAGCTGTTGGCAGTCAAGCTCGCGCTGGAGGAATGGAGGCACTGGCTGGAGGGGGCAGAGCAACCATTTGTGGTCTAGACAGACCACAAAAACCTCGAATACATCCGGTCAGCCAAGAGGCTGAACTCTCGTCAAGCTAGGTGGGCCCTTTTCTTCAACCGTTTCATGTTCTCTCTCTCATATAGATCAGGCTCAAGAAATGTCAAGCCCGATGCGCTGTCCCGCCAGTTCCAGTCAGAGGATTCCCCATCCCAGCCTGAGGGTATTCTCTCACCTGCATGCATCATTGGGGCAGTAACCTGGGAGGTGGAGGATAAGGTAAAACGCTCCTACACTGAACACCCTGCTCCTAGTGCTTGTCCAGACAATTGATTGTTTGTCCCAGACAGTCTCCGTTCTGAGGTCCTCCAGTGGGGGCACTCTTCTCGTCTGGCTTGCCACCCTGGGGTGAGACGCACTTTAGCCCTGCTTCAGCAGCGTTTCTGGTGGCCTTCCATGGAAAGGGACACCCGGGAGTTCGTTGTTGCTTGCCGCGTCTGCTCTCAACATAAGAGCTCTAATCAAGCCCCATCTGGTCTCCTTCATCCCCTGCCCATCCCTCGCCGTCCCTGGTCTCACATTTCTTTGGACTTTGTCACCGGGCTACCACCTTCAAACGGTAACACAGTCATACTCACTGTTGTTGATCGCTTTTCCAAAGCAGCCATACTCATCCCATTACCCAAATTACCCACAGCCAAGGAGATGGCTGAGATTTTATTGCAACATGTTTTTCGCCTGATTCGATCTGATGTGGTCTCTGACCGGGGACCTCAATTCACCTCTCACTTTTGGTCCGAGTTTTGCAGGCTGTTGGGGGCTACCGTCAGTCTGTCATCTGGTTTCCACCCACAGTCCAATGGTCAAGCAGAGTACCCGTGACACCCACTCGCTGTGCGACGTCTATAGCGGCAAGCTTCTCCTTGTCCTCCGATAGAACCGCCTGGCATATGCTGATGGCTCATCCCGCACATCCTCCTCTCTGGTTTCAGTCAAGCCGTGAAGCCGCAGGTAACGCTCCAATTCGGAGATCCGGTTCGTAGTTTTCAAAGCAGAGCTTTCACTTCTTTCTATTCTTCTTTCGACATGCACAACCTTATTATCCAATGCTTTTATCTCGCCGCGGACAGACTCCATCATTTTTTCAAGGGTGTCGCTTTTGCTGTTGATGAGGTCAGCCAGGGAACGAAAGGCATCATCTGAAGCAAGGGAATATTCTTTATGCGGTTGGATTATGTTCGGTTTCTTCGGGAATGGAGTCACCGGTAGCAGTGGGAATTCTTCCTCATCGTATGACTGCAGACTGCAGTCCATGCCATATCCATAGTCGCGGTCGCTAGCTAACAAGCTGGTGGTGGTGTTAGCCTCCAAGGATGAGCTATGCCGCTTTTGTCCGTTTTTTGTTTGTTTTTTTGACATTTTGAATGGACTAGACTTGCATTTAACAAAGCTGTAGGTGGACCCAGATGTATTATGCCAGCTGTTTTAACAAATAGTGACTGACAAAAAGGCTTAAATTAAGTTTGGTGCTGAGAGCATGAAAAGTTAAGACTACTCACACTGCCATCTTGCTGGCCCCCCATCACCAATGAGAATTAGAGACACTCTCAAAGTTCATCAGAAGTGCCTGAGTCAGTCTCACATTCTGACGAACTCATCCTGGTGGATAGACTTTAAACCCCAAGATAACACCACAAATACTATATGGCCAGATTTAGTCAAAGAGAATGTCTTTACTCATGGAGGTGTTATTGTCAACACATTCTAGTCTGGAGACACAGATGTCTGTTTAAGGCAGCAATAGGTTTCTTCGACCCTGGCCACCACAGTGTTGAGATAGGCGGGCACCTACTTTTCTCAATCAAAGCCAAACAACTAATACTGCCGAGGACCTTAAGGCCCACACGTGACCTTGTGTAACCTAAGGATAGAAAAGTCCATAACAATCCAAGTAACAAATGCATGGACTAGTTTTTCTGCATCTGCTTGAAATAGAATGCATCTAATTATGACGATGTTACGTACGTGGAAGAATGCAGTCCTTCAAATTTGTTTTTTTTATAGACGTTAAAGGACAAATCCTGATTTAAAAAAAAACAACTCCAAGATTTTTTATGGTGGACCGGGAGGCCAGGGTGATCCTATCACTCTGCTGGTTTGATGTTTGAGGCACAGGAGCATTTTTCAGTACTTAATAATGTCAACAGAAATGTGTCTGTAAGTCTGTCTACTGAAAGCTGAAATGTCTGTTCATATTTAATCAAAATTGACTGATTTTAAGGTGTACGTTTTTTTTATTCAGAGGTCTTCAACATAGATATGAAATCAAATCAAATCAAATCAATTTTATTTGTATAGCCCAAAGTACATTTTACTCAGAAGGCTTTACAATCTGTACAGGGAGTGACATCCTCTGTCCTTAGACCCTCGGTTCGAGTGAGGAAAAACTTGCCCACAAAAACCCTTTTAACAGGGAAAAAATGTGGAAGAAACTTCAGGAAGAGCCACAGAGGAGAGAGAGAAGAAAGAAAGAAAGAAAGAAAGAAAGAAAGAAAGAAAGAAAGAAAGAAAGAAAGAAAGAAAGAAAGAAAGAAAGAAAGAAAGAAAGAAAGAAAGGGTTGTAACTATAGGCTTTATCAAAAAGGAAAGTCTTAAGTCTATTCTTAAAGGTGTTGACCGTGTCTGCCTCGCGAACCCAGAAAGGTAGTTTGTTCCACAGAGAAGGAGCCTGATAGCTGAAAGCTCTGGCTCCCAATCTACTTTCGGAAACTATAGGAACCACAAGGAACCCAGCGTCCTGAGAGCGCAGTGTTGTAGGGTAAGTAAGTAAGGTATTATGAGCTCTTTTAGATATGATGGTGCCTGACCATGAAGAGCTTTGTAAGGAAGGAAAAGAATTTTAAATTCTATTCCAGATTTAATAGGTAGCCAATGCAAGGAAGCCAAAATGGGAGAGATGTGATCTCTGATCTTGGTTCCTGTCAGGACACAGCAGCATTCTGAATCAACTGCAAAGTCCTAAGAGACTTATTAGAGCAGCCTGATAACAAAAAGTTACAATAGTCCAGCCTTGAAGTAACAAATGCGTGGACTAGTTTTTTTGCATCGGCTTGAGAGACAATGCGTCTGATTTTAGCGATGTTACGTAAGTGAAAGAATGCAGTCCTAGAAATTTGTTTTATATGGACATTAAAGGACAAATCCTGATCAAAAACAACTCCAAGGTTCTTTACAGTGGAGCTGGAGGCCAGGGTGATCCCATCTAAAATAACTACGTCCCTAGAAAGAGAGTTTCTGAGGTGTTTGGCTCCAATTATTATTATATATATTATTAATCCAACTTGAGTTTTGTCTGAATTTAACATCAAAAAATTGTAGGTCATCCAATTTTTTATATCCTTAAGGCATGCTTGGAGTTTAGTTAACTGATTGGTTGCATCAGGCTTGATCGATAAATATAATTGGGTGTCGTCAGCAATGAAAATTGATAGAGTTATTCCTAATAATGTTCCCTAAAGGAAGCATATATAAACTGAATAGAAGTGGTCCAAGTACAGAACCTTGTGGGACTCCATGACAAACTTTGGTATGCATGGAGGATTCATCATTGACGTGAACAAACTGAGATTTCACCCCCTACATGACACTGTGGGGTCTTGAGCAGCTCCTTCAGCAGCAGACCTATACACCCACGGTGTAAGAAGGGGAGGTTCTGCAGGTCCTTCATCCCTGCTGCTGTGAAACTGTACAACACCTGCACCACCTGATTATGTTGTAGTCTCTTGTACATGTCTGTTTCTGTTTTGCTTCTGTAATGCTTATGTTACACTTTACACATTCCTAAAACTGCACAGTATACTCACTGCACATTATATTATATCTTAGTACTTTTTTGTAAATATGTACACTGTTAATACTTTTTGTAAATATGTACACTGTGTTTCCCTCCCTGGTCTCTCAAGTACAGAGATGAGTCCTTTGTCTGATGCCATTAGGAGATAATTTGTAACTTTGACTAATGCGGTCTCTGTGCTATGATGCACTCTAAATCCTGACTGAAAATCCTCAAATATACTATTGTTATGGAGAAAGTCACACAGCTGATTAGCTACAGCTTTCTCAAGTATCTTAGACTGAAAAGGAAGGTTCGATATCGGTCTGTAGTTGGCAAAGACCTCTGGGTCTAGAGTGGGCTTTTTAAGAAAAGGTTTAATTACAGCTACCTTAAAGGACTGTGGTACATATCCTGATAATAAAGACAGATTAATCATATCCAATAAAGAATGACTAACTAGAGGTAAAACATCCTTGAGCAGCCTGGTTGGGATCGGGTCTAAGAGACAGGTTGACAGCTTAGCTGCAGAAATGATTAAAATTATTTGAGTAAGGTCGATAGGAGAAAAACAGTCTAAATATGTAACAGGTTTTACAGCTGTTTCCAAACTTGCTGTATCAGAATGCAGATCAATGCCTGTTGAGGGCAAGAGGTGATGGATTTTGTCTCTAATAGTTATAATCTTATCATTAAAGAAGCTCATGAAGTCATTGCTACTTAAACCTAAAGGAATAGATGGTGCAGTAGAGCTGTGATTCTCTGTTAGCCTGGCTACAGTGCTGAAGAAAAACCTGTTGTTCTTATTCTCCTCAATTAAAGAAGAGTAGTAGGCTGCTCTGGCATTACAGAGAGCCTTCCTGTATGTTTTGAGATTATCTTGCCAGACTAGATGAGATTCTAACAGTTTAGTGGCACGCCATTTGTGTTCAGATTTACGTGCCTCTTGCTTTAATTTACGAGTCTGCTGGCTATACCATAGTGCTAGCCTTCTTTGTTTAATTGTCTTCTTTTTCAGAGGTGCAATAGAGTCTAGAGTTGTCCGTAATGACCCTGTAATATTATCAACAAGATGGTCTATTTGTGAGTGGCTAAAGGAAGCAGACAAATTCTCTGTTACAGTTAGAAATGGCATTGAATTCAATGGCCGAGGGAATCACTTCCTTAAATCTGGCTACAGCACTATTAGATAAACATCTGCTGTAGAAGTTTCTACACAAAGGCTCATAGTCCGGTAGTATGAACTCAAAGGTTATTAAAAAATGGTCAGACAGAAGAGGATTCTGTGTAAAGACTCTTAGATTATCAATTTCAATGCCATATGAAAGAACAAGATCAAGAGTGTGGTTCTGTGTGTGTATTTACACTTTGACAAAAGCCAATTGAGTCTAATAGAGAGATAAACGCAGTACAAAGACTATCATTGTGGTTGTCCACATGAATGTTAGAATCACCTACAATAATTACTTCATCTGTTTTAAGGATCAAGCCTGATGCAAATTTTGCAAATTCAGATAAAAATTCAGAATAAGGACCAGGAGCTCGATATACTGTAACAAATAAAATTGGCTGCGATGTTTTCCAGGTTGGGTGAGTGAAGCTAAGAACAAGGCTTTCAAATGAATTATAATTTAGTTTAGGTTTAGGATTTATTAATAGACTTGAGTCAAATATAGCTCCAACTCCACCACCTCGACCAGTACTTCGAGGAACATGAGTATTATAATGACTCGGAGGAGTGGATTAATTCAAGCTAACATATTCATCCTTCTGCAGCCAGGTTTCAGTGAGACAGAACAAATCAATATCATAATCAGATATTAATTCATTGACTAAGACAGCTTTAGATGACAAAGACCTGATATTCAGGAGTCCACATTTAATTCTCATATATTTAGGACTGTTGGAGATGTTGATTTAATTTTTATTAAGTTTTTATGATGAACTCCTCTTCTGTTTGTTTTATCTTTTAAATAATGTAGGTGGACGGGGGCAGACACAGTCTCTATACTAAAGAACTGGGTGGGCAGCTGCTCTAATGGAGGCGCAGAGAAGCGTGTAAGACTGCAGGTCTGCTTCCTGGTCTCAATTCCTGGTTGTCGACATGGTTTTGGTCAGCTAATAAACTTGGCCATATTTCTAGATATGAGAGCTGCTCCATCCAAAGTGGGATGGATGCCATCTCTCCTAATCAGACCAGGTTTTCCCCAGAAAGGTGTCCAGTTGTCTATGAAGCCCACATCGTTTGCTGGACACCACCTCGACAGCCAGCGGTGAAATGACGACATGCGGCTAAACATGTCATCACTGGTCACATTGGGGAGGGGACCAGAGAAAACTATGGAGTCCGACATCGTTTTGGTGTATTCACACACCGATGAAACTAGGGGTGGAGCGATTCGTCGACGTCATCGATTACGTAAATACGTCGACCCGTAAAACGTGCGCCGATGCGTCATGATCGCATGGCAGCGGGCGTATATGGCTGCTCGCGGTAAAAACAATGGAGGTAGGGGTGGGCGATATATCGAGTATACTCTGTTCATGTAAACGTTTCAGGCCGTCTGCATTTAATTCTCGCCTGTCACTCACTCCTGGTGCTGCTCACAGCACGCAGTACACTGCCCCGCCCACCCAGAAAAATCCCCTGCGCGCATGCGTACTTTCTGTATCAAGTGAGGAGAGAAGTGAAGAGCGAGTTAATTGAAAATGGAGACGGAGGACTTGGTTCCGAAGAAAAACAGCTGCGGTCACGCCGTCTCTCGTTTTCGCGTGGTCACGTCAGCTGCTCCAATATTTTCAAGTGTGCCCTTATTGACGACTTTATGGCAAATACTTTGAGAAAACTGGAAAAGTCAGCGCTAGCTTACTGCAGTGTGTGGACACTTCCGGTTTTCAAAATAAGATGTGGGTGTTAAATGTATTAAACGTTTATTTATAAAAAAAATGAAGAATGGTGAAAATTTGATTTAAAAAAGTGTCTCATAAGCCAAGTATGATCCTGCACTGCTTCAATGCGCATATGTACATTATGAAATATATTAGAAATTCATAAAAAATTAATACATTTCATCTTGTTACTTTTGAAACAAAGGTTTTTTTTTTCAAGAGATGTGTTTGAATAAAATCTTGAAAAATAAGAAGACATGCTTTTGCTTTTTATTTAGGTAAATTCATTGTCATTAATCAAGTAATTAAAAATCATTGTTAGAATAATTGATTAAAAAATAGTCGCTAGATTAATCGACTAATCGAAAAAATAATCGTTAGATTAATCTATAGAAAAATAATCGTTAGATTGGCGAAACCGGATTACGCCGCCGACGTGAATAACAATCTTACTGTATTTACGCTTATCTTTAGCCAGCAGTTTCAAAAAAGATTCGATGTTGCCCTCTCTGGCCCCCGGGATGCATTTAACTATGGCCCCCGGTGTCGCTAACTTCACGTTTCGGACTATGGAGCTGCCAATGACCAGAGTTGGTCTCTCAGTGGGTGTGTCGTTGAGCGGGGAAAATCTGTTTGAAACGTGGAGTGGTTGGTGGTGTACCGTGGGCTTCAGTTTGGGGCTATGCCTCCTTTGGGCAGTCACCCAGCCACCCGGCTGCTCGGGAACTACCGGGGGACAGCTAACTGAAGCTACCTGTGGTGGTACCACACCGGCTACCGGGGACTAGCTAACTATCTGAGCTACTGACTCTTCGGTGGTGCGGTACCGTGCCTCTAACTCACTGACCCTCGACTCCAAAGCTACAAATAAACTACATGTATTACAAGTACCGTTATCACTAAAGGAGGACGAGGAGTAACTGAACATGTGGCACACGGGACAGAATAGAGCAGGAGAGGAGAGAGGAGGAGAACAGGGAGACGCCATTGCTATGGCTAGGCTAGTTAGTGTGGCTAACAGAAACTGGTGGTTTGTGGTTACTAGAGTTAAGAGACATGTTTGTGCACAGACAGAACAAGTCAAAGGATAGTGCAGAGATAAGTAGATAGTCGCTGATGTGAGAAATATACGAAAATCTGTTCAGGTGAGCAGAGCAGAGAGCACCGTGGCAACAACACCCATAACCGGAAGTGACACAATACGTTACCGCAAAGCACGTCATCGTCAATTAACTCGATATTAATATTCTCACATTACTATACGTTTGACAGGAAAGAAGTCATTTTCCTTGAACAGGTTTGTATAATAATCTAGCTGTGTGGACTGAAGCTCTTATTATTTCACAGTTTTTCTAAGACCTTGACCTCCACCTCGCTGCAGTTCAGCTAGAATGACCTGCTCCAGGTTCATCAGTCCTTACTTCTAGCAGCTGTCAGGCTGATTCAGCCTCAACAAGAAGTTTGTAGCCAGTTTGGTCTGTGCACATTTGGACCAAATCCGGACTGTGGGCAGTGTGTAGTTTTTTTCAGTATAGTGCTTAATGTCAGAGGAAGGGTATTGTTCTCAGAGCTGCTCTGTGCCTGCAGCCACATTTCTACTTCAAAGCTGTCATGGCTCATTAGATATGTGTATATCCTGACCTGCTCCCTCTTTATAGAACCGTACATTAACATACCACACACATACACAGGCTGTCAGGGTGAAACCACGTTGAAAGCAGTGATTGATGGTGTTTTTTTATTACCTCAATGAGGATGTGTTTTACTACAACTTCCACATCCACTGCTAGGCTTTTTATTCCTCCACATTTTTATTTAAAAAAACCTTTATTTCTGAGAAACATGGGTTTTAAATGTCAGACACACATGTATTTGCACTATAACTTGCTGACTTTTGAAAGGCAACATCCTGGTTGTAATTAAAACCTGACAGATACAGATAGGATTTCTGAGAGTGATATTAGTATTTGAGACAACTTACTAGTCCTTCAGCTCTTACTGATACTCTAGGAGTCCCTGCTGACTTTAAATGTACAACTGCTTTAGATTTAAACACACTTGTGCAGCCATTAACAGAGAACGGCATATTGCATGGTATGCATACCAATAAGCTTGGTATTCACATGCTACTGTCTGAAAAATGGCTTGAATGCAGATCCCATCGGTGTGTGCAATGAGTCAGTGAAGGGCAAACAAATCTGAATTTAGTGAGGAGTGTGATGATTTTCACTTACAGTATTATGATTATGCTTCGTACTGCTGAGTGACACTGCTGTGTCAGTTTGTCTGTCCATCAGATCCTGTCCCATCAATTGCATCTTTAAAGGCAATATCATAAACCTGTACAGCATACTCCACTCTCAAAAACAAGTCTGGTTGTTGTATGCTGAAAATATAGTCATCAAATATAATTGGCCACATTGGCGCCACATTCTAGATTCCATGTCGTAACCTTAAGATGCCTGCTGTGAGACTGAAGATACATGTACATTCATCATAAACATCTCTGCTTCTGAGTGTGTGCACAGACCTGTATGGTATTTTAAGGAACTCACTTTTCATGGTTTGTTCTTTGTTAATTTCTTAATTTATTTTAAGGTTTTTATGTTTTATCAATAAGAATTTAATATAAGCTTCTTCACAAATAATCTCCATATTGTAATGGTTCTGGTGACCACCTGACCTTTCCTCTGGTCCCCCTCAGATTAAACGTTACATTTGCTAAGGCTGGCTCTATCAATACTGTTACTACTATACTATACTATACTATTCTGTTCTGTCCAAACTCGGATATTGTATCTGCAGTGAACATTACATTCTGGAAACATATACATATTAATATGAAGAATACTGTTGACTGTTGACTGTTACCTGTGTGCTGTGGGCTTTGTAGGCCTCTGTACTGCAACTTATCTTATCACTGGGACTTTATAGAATAGAACAATTAGTTGGTATTGCACATAACCATGAGCTGAGCTCAGCTGGAAAGGTCACACACTGTGATAGGAAATCCCTCGATGCCTCTCATATCCTCTTTGAAGATTAAACTAGTATTTCTCGCTTCACCACACTGTGCCCCCCATATTGGATGTAAATTGTCAGGTCAACACATGTTGCAGTTTAAGTTTAAATTACTTAACAGTTTAAAAAATGAAGACAAAATAGGTTCTACTTAAAAGGCTTCTAGACTGGACTATACAATAGTCCAGGGCTTATACAACCCCTTGCAAAAAATATGAAATCACGAGTCTTGGAGGATGTTCATTCAGTTGTAGAAAAATAGCAGATCACTGAGATGACCCAAAGATAAAGTCATTTTGAATGGCAACTTTCTGGCTTTAAAAAACACTAAAAGAAATCAAGAAAAATAAATGTGGTAGTCACTAACAGTTCAACACCCGTTTTAAGACCAAGCAGAGGTGGAATCATTCAATTCTAAGGAGTTTTTGCTCTATGATGCATTTTGTGTATTATGTGTGTTTGTGGTGTTATCTGACATGGGTTAAAATGATGGCAGAAGCTGCTCTCAGCTTTAAGGATACAGATGCTGGAGAACCATTGAAAGACAAAGTCAAAGTGTTTGATGGAAAAGTGGATCCATTTTAACAGCCAACAATGGAGGATTAGGCATTATAATCCAGAGTCCTATAATAGAGGAATAAGTTATCGGGAGTAATAAGAAGTAAAAATAGAACAAAGCCATTTATTTCATTGAAAGAAGAAATAAACACAGTGAATCCGTTTTCTGAACCAAAAAAATCCCAAATTGTCCAAACCTAAAAGCATCCGCTGCTCACAGGAGGAGCAGCTGAAGTTCAAATAATTACTTGACTTAACTGATTATTCCATAATACACATGTCATTAATTAAAGTTTGTTTTATTTTATGACTTGGAACACACTTTTAATTTTTTTTATTCTTTGATTTTTGTGAAAATCCTCCCTACGTGTGTTCTGGTCTGCTTCTGTCCTAACTTGACTCTCCTGATCATTTTCTGTCCTTTCTACATCAGAACAGAGTCATGTTATACTCACTGTTAGGCTACTGAAATGTGAGAAATGAGTTTTCACATTAAAAGCCCTCTAGTCAATGGAACCTAATCTCAACTCTTTCTGAGATGAATGTGGAACAAATACAAGAAGTGTTGAGTTTCATCTGCAAGAGCTCAACAGCATTTAAAAACAATAGCTAGGTAGATGTGACTGGAAATCAATGCGTTAGTTTCTGTTATAAAGAGTGACGAGAATGACTTACTCCATCCTTCTTCTGTCATTTTTTTAACCTCACCTTTATTTGTTTGTATCAGCTTTTTCATATTATTAATTGTTAACTTCATTTGACAGTATTGACGAGAGAAACGGAAATTATTTCCTATCAAGGCAGTATTTTGGCAGCTAATGTAAAATATTCATGGTGACATCATCATTGATAAGGTTGTGGCTGCTATAAAATATTTTTTCTGTTTCTCTTTTTGACTGAATGAAAGATTTAATGTAAATCTCTCTCCCGTCTGAAATAGTCTTTTATTTATGGCAGCATAGGACCACTGGTTGGAGAATTCACCACACACAGGTGCGAAATCCTGCAGTCAGAGACAGACAGACAGACAGACAGACAGACAGACAGACAGACAGACAGACAGACAGACAGACAGACAGACAGACAGACAGACAGACAGACAGACAGACAGACAGACAGACAGACAGACAGACAGACAACAACAACTTGACTACATGCTAGTGATGCTCAGTGGCACATAGTTGATATGACATGACCTGCCGAGCGGGTCTAGAGCCAGGGTTTGGTTTGGTCTTCTGTAGGTTTAATGCAGCATCTGTGGATATTAACGACTCATTCTAAGATGACAAAAACAGTTTGGAATATTATATTCCATGTCTGCCATATTTTGTAGGAGTGAATATACAGTAGTCAGGAGAAAGTCCTCACAAGTACGATATAATAAATGTGTGAGCATGTTTGAGTAAGTGAGTGAACCAGAGCGAGAGAGAGGCCGGTGGAAAGCAGTGTGCACAGTGACAGATACAGGGAGGTCAGCTGGAGAGCTCTGTTCTCAAGCTTGTCTCTCCGTTTGAACCTGGGGATCACACTTCTACCTTGTCATGTCATCCGGCCTGCGCAGTAAGTGGAGGAGCACGGTGCAAGCGCTCAGGACTCTTTATAGGACGGGAGCAGGAGGAGATGGAGGATGCACTGTGAGTCTGCTGTTATTTTTAGTCTGTCCTCCCTCCCGGGGCTAGGCTAATCCTCCACTGCACAGGCTTATCCAGATTGGAGGTGGGACTGCGAGGCAGAAAGGTTAAGCACTTGTTCCCGTGGTAGACTTGCTTTGGTTGTGATGTCGTGTAAACTACCCAAACTGAGCCAGATCATGCTAAGGCAGGATTGTGCTAGTCAGTACTCAAGGTTTGTCTGAGCAGGAGGACTGTGGCCATGAGTCTAGAGCAGTTGCCTACCGGCTGCTGCGCCGGCTACCCTAGCTGGTATCACTGCTGGCAGGCCAAGATGGGCAAGATTGGTGTTTCGAATGGCTGCAGCAAAGGGGAAGGCAGCGCCGGTTGTGGGAGGGTCAGGATCCAGCTGAAGGGGCTGGACACTGAACAGCAGAACGGCAGCCTGGTGGTTCTCTACGTACCTGCTGGGAACTCCTGTCTGCTCAGATTGGTGGGATATGCATAGATGGATAAATGGATAGATAGTCGAGCAGAGTGTGATGATGTGCTGTGTAATATCCTCAGGGTGTCTGTTGCTTTTATATTGAATTGCATGCATTAATTCAATGTAAAGGACGTAAAGGTTTTTAGCATGGGCTATTGAAAGCTAGTTTTATGGCTGAATATGTATAGTTCCACAGATGTTAAGGTTGTCTTTTAACCCTCTTACTACATCAGTCATGTAACTTTCCTCTTATTTGGCAACACAATAAAAAGGTGACTAAAGTGAATACAGTTTTAGTTGTCTAAGTTGTAGGTGATATTTCGATATACCTATCTTTCATACATATATGTCATGCTATTAAAATGTGTTCATGTAAATTCATGTATTTTTTAAAGTATTTCATAATTTCATATTGATATGCAGAGTACTGCTGCCACACCACAAAAATAAATGAAAGCTGCAAGCAGCGATGGCCGGGCCCTCGCACATGTGCGCACGTCAAAATGTGCGCACATCAAAATGTGCATAATATTGGTCTTTATAATATTGGACTTAATAACCACAAGGAATTTCAGATAGCTCTGTGAAGGTGCTTCCTGCTGATTACTTCTTTAAATTAGGGCTGCACTATATGGCCTATATCCAATATCCTGATATTTTAAAGATATATCGCGATACACAATATATATCTTGATATTTTCATTTTTCCTGTAAATCACTATGAATGTTAAATTCAACACTTTTATGCAAAAAATAACATCAGTATAATGATTCAAGTAGACCCTTGTATTAGATTGGTAACAACTGTGCTGTTTTAGCTGTGCCCTCTGCCCTGCGTCCACTCATATCAGGTGCGTCTTGGCAGCATAGCAAGCCGGTCGTATTCACGCGAGAATCCTGGACGTATGTGAGACCCCGCGATAAACTGTATATAAAGAAAACAATAACAAACAGCTGACTTTGCTTCCCCAACGTGGAGGAGATTATAAAAAGCATCTGTTGTGTCATAATTTATTGTGTGTTGTTCCACTTCAACAATTAGTCTCTCATCGTTCATATTGAGACCCTCCAGTCATGACGTAACGTTGATGTGAAGTTGTGATAAGCGACATGAACTGCGTATTGTGTTTTATTTTGAAAGGGGGCGGAAGTTTTATTATGTTGATGTCGGATTTCCTGTCTGGTGCGCAGTGCTCTGTTGAAGTTTGCGAGGTTTAGCAGCGGCTTGCATCAAAAATAGAAATGCTACGGAATGCTTGCGCCGTGGCGCGGGGAGACACTTCTAGAACGCGCCCTGTGTGAGTGCTCTCATTGACTAGACTGGCAGCTATCTGCTCCGCGGCGCGTATGCCTCCGGAGTGGGCCAGTGGGCCTCGTCTCTCCTCACTTGATACAAAAAGTACGCATGTGCGCAGGGGATTTTTCTGGATGGGCGGGGAAGTGTGCTGCATGCTGTGAGCAGCACCAGGAGTGAGTGACACAGGCAAAACTCTGGAGAATTAAATGCAGACGGCCTAAAACATTTACGTGACAAGTACTCGATGGTCACAATATAGTCATTTCATACATCTCACGTAAAACAAGCCATGATATATTGAGTATATTCGATATATCGCCCACCCCTACCTTGAATCTTTTTATGGATCGCCACGCCCACACAGTTTCCCCAAAATTCAGAATTTTGATAACTTTTACTCAGGAAGTCTATGTGAGCACACCTACCAAGTTTGAAGTGAATTGGATAAAATCCCTAGGAGGAGTTTGTTCAAATATGACCCCTTGTCAACCAGGCCTACAACTTGGCTGAGTTTCATGAATCTGTGTCCAAAACTGTGGCGGGGTTGTTTAAAAGAAAAATCCCAGGGGGGGCGCCCTTTTGCCCCACCCCCTCCTTAATTATGCAGCCGAATTGTACATTATATTGGTCTTAACCATAACAAGTTTCAGACAGTGTCAGACTCTGACAAAGTATATGATAGCCCCACACGTTTGCCTTTTTTTTCCGAAAAAATCGGCAGCGTTGACTTTGACGCGCCGTCACGGCCACGCCCTCTATTAAAAAGTTGTGATTTTGATAACTTTTTCATTGTCAAGGTCTTGAGAACACACACGCCAAGTTTCAAGCACATCAGATGAAATCCCTAGGAGGAGTTTGTTCAAATGCGACCCCTGGAAATGACGCCAAAACCCAAAAACTCGCCATACGCTTCACTGTAGCCCGGTGCACCAAGAGACTTTTTTGTGCGTCTGGGCATCTTACATACTCCCACCAAGTTCCGTACACGTGGATGAAACCGTGGCGAGGGGCACCGCCAAAAACACACACTTAGGTGGCGCTGTCGAGGCATATGCGTACGTGCATGTGCGAGACCCCCAAAATACGTAATTTTACACCTGACATGGGTGGGGAAGGCGAGTTTTTGGGGGGAATATGGGCCGTCGAAAAGGCGATTTACTTTGGGTAAGAAAAAGAAAAAAACGAAAAAAATAATAAACATACGAAATTCAATAGGGCCTCGCACCGAGTGCTCGGGCCCTAAAAAATATTGTGATACTGATAAAATCCTCCTCAATCAGGCTCACAGTGATATCATCACATTTAACATATATACTGTGTACATAACAATGTAAGGAGAGAAGTCATCTATGTGAGAAAAAGCTTCATTGGATGATGATTAGGAGTCATTCTTCAGTCATTCAGTGTTCGCTAACCCTGTTGTATATGTGTTCTCTATAGAACTCAGGAATGGAAGAGATGGTCTGGGAGCAGTACACAGTGACGCTACAGCGGGTGAGTTTACTCACTAACATCTACAGTATCTATTCTTTTCAGTATCTGGACACTAAAATCTGCATTTATCAATCACCGAAATCTGATAACTTAATCATGATTAACTACAAATTCTATTCTTTAACATCATAAAGAATCTTCAGTACTATTTGTATCTGTATGTTCGTCAGTCTGCTGTAAGTGAATCTTCAGTTCTTACAGGTTAATCCCAGCGGCTGCCCAATCATGACCACCAATGAAACTGTATCTGTGGAATGTTCCAAACTTTTAGTCTTTTTGTTAGCAGAGTATATTTCTTTATAACGTTAAACGTAGCACATAACCCACAACCAAGTTGCTTCATGCTGAGTGAATCCCCGCACACACGGGCTCACCTGTTTATTGATTAGGGACACAGCGTCCCTGCGGGCAATTCCCTGATTAGGGTCATGTGACATGTGATGAAGTATCATAAAACAAAAATCACAACACATTTACCAAAATGACAACACTTTTCTTGTTCCTGTTTTGGAATGTGCATCAAATTCAAAATGAGTTCATATTTACAAAAAACAAAGTTTATCAGTTTCAACATTAAATCTTTGTACTGTACTCGATTGAATACAGTTTGAAAAGGATTTGAAAATCATTGCATTGTGCTTTTAATTATTTTACAGTGTCTCAACATTTTAGTGATAGTGTCTCTTTCATTTCAGTGATAGATGGTGGTCTTGTGGTTGTTAAATACTGACACATAACCTTAAGGATGCACCGATTGTGAAATTCTGGGCCGAGACCGATGTTTAAAAAAACAATTTGGCCGATGCAGATGTTTTTTCTTTGTTACGTGTATTGCAAACTGCACAACGTGGATCTTTCTCAAAGCGTCCCAGTCTGCACTGTCTGTTCTATTTTTGACGCTTGACACGAGCTGCACGCGTCAATCTACACAGAGCACCTCAAGTGTGCAAAAGCAAGAGACAGAAAAAGTAGAGAAATTTCAAAATAAAGTACCATGCGCAAACTGCCGGTCATAAAAACAGACAAAAGTGAAACTAATTAACTACGTAGCATATTTAAACATGTAGAAGCATATAGAACATACACTGGGAAAATGGCCAAATCTGAGCAAGTAAACAATAAATAAATAAGAAAGTCTGTCAGGCTAAACGCTCGCTTCTGAAATGGTCCCAGTAGGGTTTGAAGGGGGTTTGTGAGGTTTGTGCAAGTTAGAATCTATGGCCCTGTCCCTAGCTCTGAAATATCAATAGCCTAACTATGCGGTTTTTAGATAAATCCATGACGCTGTCCATGCTGCTGAAGTAGCAGACAGATTTATAATTTTGCCTTGCCATTGAGCATAATTCTAGCAGAGATCACGTTTCTCTATAACTTTACAATGTAAAACATTTGGAAGTTCACGTGGTATTTTTAACAATGCATTCAATGCACATAAAAGCCACAATCATCCTCACAGGGTAGAAATATACATGGATAACGAGAGTTACAAATGTAACTACAGCAGAGTGTGGTGCTTTAGCACTGGATATTTCCATCTTGCATATGTGCAGGTCAAGTTATTTAATCAAAAGTCACCTGTGACTATTTGGCGACGTGGGGTGCATGTGTATAACCCCTGCACCAACACGCAATCTGTCACTTGTAATCTGGGTAAGAGGATTCTGTAGGAACAGACAGCTCTGGCAGTCATCCAGAACGCATAGAACCGTAGTTACATTCGTAACTCGCGTTCTGTTTCATTCTTCAACACCAGAGGGCAGTACTTTAGCAGTGGATGACTGATGCTAGCAAGGTTACGAGAAATGCTTACCACACTAAGGCATGGAAACTGTTGATAGGACAGCTATGCCACGGCAGGTAGAGCAGCCATATTGAGGCGATAATAGTTATTGAAGGTACATGAGGACTCCCAGGGTGCAGCAGCACAGATGCCTTGCCCTTTCAAGGAAGGCCCTGTGACCTATAGGCATGTAAAATTACATCGACAATCCACTTAGAGAGCCTCTGTTTTGATAGAGGTTGACCTTTCTTACAACCCTCATAGCAAACAAATAGTTTGTCAAACACTTTGTTGACTGTTGAAAAATGGCAGTACCCGAACAGGGCACAGCTGCTTCTCCATTTCCTCTGACGGGGCACCAACTTGACAGCCAGCAGAAATGCAGTCTTAGCAGACATCCACCTGTATTATGCCTCTCCTATGGGTTCAAATCTGTGATGGCACTACAGTGGCCTACGCCTCTGTGCAGCCTTCAAGAATTGACTAACATGACCTAGTGGAGGCACAGAATGCCAGGGGTGGGTCCTGGGTCATATGGCCAGACTCAAAGCTGAAGGTGTTACAAGTTTAAAAGTGTAAAACTAACAAATGAAATTTTGCTGGGGTTCACCGCTCTGAACTCTCTCTTAAATTAATCTGGAAAACAGAATTAAAAAGTCAGTGAGCGAAAGAGCGGACCACCATCTTTTCCTCACAAAATCTGTCTCTTTATTACAACAACAACAGCAATAAACAATAAACATCCCCTACTGTAAACATGTTTCAATTTCAGTTCTCATATGTTAGTTTAAACTTCTTCCACACACTTTCTTTTAAGTGCCATAACATACAAAGAATGGATCAGGTTTAGCTATTATCATGTTAGCTTATATAACTATACTTTTGTTTTGGTTAACTCAAGAAATCCATTAATGCATCCATGTAATACAGTAAATCACAAACCCTCTTTAGCTTAGGATGAGTATTTAACTTTAGAGCCAAAACCACGAAACATAATACACATGGGGGAAACTGCTCAACTTATACTGTATCTTTAAACACAAACCAGACACATAACAGCTCATATAACTTTAGGAATTATCCCCCCTTTTAGTCATAAAGAGTCAACCTATCTTCTTTTAACATTAACCATCAGTCATAACATGTCAGGATATCTCAACAACAGAAATACAAACACACCTGGGAATGAGGAACCTAGCACATAGCATCACACATACACAGTCACGGTATACATATACTAATTAGCCCTTTCGCACCA
The DNA here is from genome assembly GCA_004119915.2 of Collichthys lucidus. Classification (NCBI taxonomy): domain Eukaryota; kingdom Metazoa; phylum Chordata; class Actinopteri; family Sciaenidae; genus Collichthys; species Collichthys lucidus. The sequence continues at coordinate 9,603,812 of CM014088.1, read as the reverse complement.
AAAGTCTGCGGAAGGATGAAACGGGAGATCGACTGGCAAATGCGCTCTTAAAGTCAGTTACACATATCAGAAAAAAACAGCCCAGTATCCCCTTTTATTTCTGCAAGTCTAGCCATTCTCATGGCAATGGCATCATCCTACAGTTCATACACGGGTTGTCAGATATATCTGCCCTCAGGTCTTTGACCCCCAGACAGGCGGGGCACACTGATTGTGGCCGTCCTCCACGTCCGTGCCTCAAGGACACATTTATTCTACAGAGGAAGGGCACACAGCACTGCTCGACAACTTAAATTAATATTTCTGACTCTCTGGTCTAATGGCATATAACCCACCAATAGCAGAGTGTTAAATAACATAGCATTTGTCAAAAAAGCCAATACATATCATCACAGTTACAAAAATCAAATCATTAGCAAATAAATGATTGTACTTAAAATCTCTGAAACAAGTTTGTGATTGTGAGTCAGTGATTGTGATTGTCACAATGTGTCTGAATATACTTTATTTATTAATCAATTTCTCTTTCTGTAGGACTCCAAGATGGGTTTTGGCATTGCTGTGTCAGGTGGGCGTGACAACCCAAACGTGGACAACGGTGAGACATCAATTATTGTGTCAGACGTGTTGCAGGGAGGACCAGCAGATGGATTACTCTTGTAAGTCTGCCAAAAAGTGCCAAAATTCTCCTGAATGAATAATTATGCTGTGGACTGAGGTTGGATACTGGTAAAACTGTTGAATCCATAACCTCTTCTCTGCTACAACTACCATCCTGTGTTATCATTGGTGCCATATATGTACTCCCCAACAGCTTGAGCTCATTGCTCAAAGCAGAACTTGTGGTTTATGATTTGATTTGACATTTAGTGGAATTATGCACAAAGCAGGAGTGTATTACTCGTGAAACACTGTTACTGTCACTTTTTAATGTTGACTTTGATAATTTTTATGTTGTTCACACACTTATCTTATATGCATTTGTTTATATATGTATTTGTTGTGTATTATCTGTATTTGTATTTTTATTTATTTTTTATTTACTTACTTTTGTCCAGTGAGAATGACCGTGTTATTCAGGTCAACTCCATCCCCATGGACAATGTGCCTCATTCCTTTGCTGTGCAGTCTCTCCGTAAATGTGGAAAAGTGGCCAAAATAGTGAGTATGAACCACACACAAGCTTTTTGGCAGAGAAACAAGGGAATGTTTCTAGATGCTCACAAATCTGATCCTAATAACTCCCACACTGTTGAAGGTAAAATCCTATGACTCCTCAGGAGGACCTTTGTTAAGACACAAACCATCTGCAGGAGAACCTATGAATCAAGTTTCACTAATAAATGCAGTTAATGTGTTTATTTAAGTCAAGCACTGAATCAGAATGTTTCAGCCTGTGTGATGGACATTCCTCTGTGTGAAACCAGTTGGTCATGTTTGAAGAATAACTACAATGTACTAATAGTTCTAAGGGTTCTCCTGCAGAACAACAATGATAATCTTCTTTCACAAGATTGTCATCATTGTGAGCTTGGCTGCTGAATTACCTGCTATGTAAGAATTCAGTGTTCTTCAGAAATGTTTGTGGGATAATCAAATTGTTTTGGAACTCATTGATTATCCCAAGTCATTTCTGAGCAGTTTGAGACAGATCACTGGGTCATTACTACAGCTCTGTGAACACACTACAGAGATGGAGGCAGCAAGGTGTATCACCTTCGGGTCACTACTTTGATGCTGTGACCTACTGTAGACCGCCTCTTAGACACACAAAGTGCCAATGCAGTGTGACAAATTAATCATTTAGTAGTACTATATACACTGTAATGAAACCAGAAGGTTCCCATTGCATACACATGAACTTTTGAATCCTTGAAAGTTTCAGTGTGCCAGATTGGAATATCCATCCATCCATCTTCTGTAACTGCAACCACAAATCAAATTGGAATATAGAAATTATAATTAGAATGAACCTTTTATATCTACTGATGCTGTGGGTCCTCTTCCACAGACTCCAGCATGTTAAACCACCATGTGTCCCAGTAAAAGTTTTGTATTTAAAAAAAAAACATTCATACACATTCACACATCAGTGGCGCAGCTTTAAGAACAATTTGGGGTTCAGTATCTTGCCCATGCAGACTGGAGTAGCTGGGGATATTGAACTGCTGATTAGTGGATGGCCCGATGCCATTCAGGAAATTAAACCTTTGAATATATTGAATGAAACTTTGAATATATGGAGTGAACCTTGAATATATTGAATGAAGTCTGAATATATTGAATGAAACCTTGAATATATTGAATGAAACTTCACTGACGTCAGTTAAAGCGAAAGACAATGAGTCAGGCCGCCCGCAATCTAGTTGCAGCGATATTAAGCAATGAGGACATGATAAATACACTGGCGAATGTGTGCCGAAATCCTTCCGAAAAAGTTCGCTCAATTTTTAACGGTCGCAGGCCTACAACAGGCATAACGTTTTGCCATAATCTCATTATGCATTTGTCTGTCTGTATGCAGTCCACTGTGTGAGTAGCGTGCCCAAAGCTGAAAATGTGTCGCGGATCATAAAATACGTTCAATACTAAACTAAATATTCACCCTGCATTGGTCTATGAATGTGGGTGATGCTTATTGTATCTAAACAATATATGAAGAGCTTCTCTTTTAATTCATTAAATCACTGTAGCCGCAGCAGCTTCTCCAGTCCCGGAGAAGTGCCGCGTCAGAGAGCAGTGCCTTTACTCACGACCATTCACTGTGTTTTACCTTCATTAAATCACCTGAAAACTATATCAAGCTAACCATACAGTGTCTTGGACCCTTTCTTGTGTATGGGTGGAGACATCGTGTCCTATATCTGTGTGTTGCCATAGCAATCTACAGCACAAGGCTTTGTTGATTGTGAGGTTGTCATTGATTGATTTGGGCTCAAATCCCAAAGGTCACTGGTGTTTTTCAGTTGTTTGATGTTTTCAGTAACCTTCCTAACTAAGCCTTACATAAATGATTTCAATTAATCTCATTTTTTGTTGTTTTCACTTTCTCTGTCAGATGGTGAAGAGACCTCGTAAGGTGGCAGTCCACTCACTTAAGCCCCCCTCCCCCGGGGGAGACAGTCGGGATTACACCCTCCCCACCCAATATTATGATACTGATAATGACAATGGCTGGTACCGAAATGAAGGCCGGGACCACACCTCTGAAAGCAAAGGATACCCGGACCCTGAGTACAGGGGAGGACGGGACTACAACCTGAGAGGAAGGAGCCGTGGAAGGAGTCAGGAGAGAAACTCGCCTAGCCCAGACAGATCCAGGAGGGATGGTAGCCGAGGCCGAGCCCTGGACACCAGTGCTGATCATCAAAGGTACCACAGCCGAGGACGCAGCCCCGGGGACAGCTACCGCATGGAGGTCAAGTATGAGCGAGGAGAAGGAGGAGGAGGAAGAGGAGGGAGATATAGGAGCAGGGACCAGCTTAATGACCCTCCATCCCCAGAACCTTCTAGGGAGCTGGAGACACTAGAAAAACCTGTCAACGTCCTGCTGGTGAAGAACAGACCGAGTGAAGGTAAACCACACTGCCCATTTAACTGAGAAGGGGTTATGTTTTACTGTTAAAACAGCATGAGCTGCAGTTATAGAGTTCAGCTGACACCTGTCTAAGCATATGCTTAAAATAGCACTTATTGCAGAGCTATAGATACATAGAGAGATAGAAGGAACTTCTGAGAGATCCCCGAAAGGAAATTCCTGTGTTACAAATATTGCAAACACAACACGATATATACAAAAGGCATGAGATAGATGAAATTAAAGGGACTAAGTATAAATAGAAGAAACTCTAAAGAGTAAAGAACATATGGTTCTACCATGTTAAAATATACAAACTTTTTGTGCAGTACAGTAGTAGCAACTCAAAAGTTCCCGTTCAAAATGGGTCGGGTCACCCCAGCGTATCTGTTCAGATGTGTCTTAGACAGTCTACGGTGAGAGCGGAACATCACTGCTCCTCCCCGTAGACAAATGAGGCATTGCAGCTGGTTTTCACACAGACTGCTTAGGGGCGTTTCCAGTCGGGGCCTCACTGACTACGTTATCACGGGGGATTACATTTCGGTCACGGACCAGCGAAAGACCGTTCAAGGACCTGTGGAGGACCAGTCACGGCCCTGTCACGGAAACACAGAACTTTTAAGTTGCTTCATCTGTAACATTAAGCAAAGTTGTGTAATAGTGTCCATCATTCAAGATCAAATTAGGGCTGCACGATATGGCCTATAACCAATATCTCGATATTTTAAAGCTATATCATATATATATCTCGATATTTTTATTTCTCCTATAAATCACTATGAATGTTAAATTCAACCCTTTAATGCAAAAAATAACATCAGTATAATGATTCAAGTAGACCCTTCTATTAGATTAGTAACGGCTGCGCTGTTTTAGCTGTGCCCTCTGCCCTGCGTCCACTCATACCAGGCGCGTCTTGGCAGCATAGCGAGCCGGTTGTATTCACGCGAGAATCCTGGACATATGTGAGACCCCGCGATAAACTGTATATGAAGAAAACAACAACAACAAACAGCTGACTTTGCTTCCCCGACGTGGAGGAGATTATAAAAAGCATCTGTTGTGTCATAATTTATTGTGTGTTGTTCCACTTCAACAATTAGTCTCTCATTGTTCATATTGAGACCCTCCGGTCATGACGTAACGCTGATGTGAAGTTGTGATAAGCGACATGAACTGCGTATTGTGTTTTATTTTGAAAGGGGGCGGAAGTTTTATTATGTTGATGTCGGATTTCCCGTCTGGTGCGCAGTGCTCTGTTGAAATTTGCAAGGTTTAGCAGCGGCTCGCATCAAAAATAGAAATGCTACAGAATGCTTGTGCCGTAGCGCGAGGAGACACTTCTGGGATGCGCCCTGTGTGAGTGCTCTCATTGACTAGACTGGCAGCTATCTGCTTGTATGCCTCCAGAGTGGGCCAGTGGGCCTCGTCTCTCCTCACTTGATACAAAAAATAGGCATGTGCGCAGGGGATTTTTCTGGGTGGGCAGGGAAGTGTGCTGCGTGCTGTGAGCAGCACCAGGAGTGAGTGACACAGGCAAAACTCCGGAGAATTAAATGCAGACGGCTTAAAACATTTACGTGACAAGTACTCGATGGTCGCGTTATAGTCATTTCATATATCTCACGTAAAACAAGCCACGATATATCGAGTATATTCGATATATTGCCCACCCCTAGATCAAATATTAGAGACCTCTTCTCTCCCTGCACAGAGGAGTCATTAGTTACTTCCAGTAACGGTCCTTTTTACAGTGGAGCTGCAAGAGTGTCCAACTGAATCTGGTCTGCTGTCTGATCAGGAGGTCATGAAATGTCATCATGATTTGCATTAGATTGTACAGGGATTTCTATTTTTCTTGTTGCTCCATGTCTAGATTAACCAGAAAAACAATGTATAGACCAGTCACTGTAACATCTAAGAAAGGTGGAGAGTGTTAATCTTCTAGATTTTCACTGTGTTGACTGGAACTGTCAGGTGACAGTCTCTGCAAAAGGCTTTCGTTATAGATGTGTGTAGTTTGGAGGCATGCATTTTTATTTCATCATTGCATTTTGTGGAGTTGTTTCAGGTTTAGCCATGTTAGCACTGTATGTATGTAACTGTAGGATGGCCTGTTTGTCTCACATTTTGGTCTAGCTCCAAATATCTTAACTATTTGATGGATTGTCATGCATTTTTGACATCCATGACATCCATGGTCCTCAAAAAATTATATCAGTGACTTTGGTCATCATCTTACTTCACATTTTGGCTTGAATTGAAATAGCTGATCAACTGTCCCGGAACCTCCGGGAGAGTTGAGATGTCTAGATCAAGATAGGCATAAAAAGGAAAATTTCCCTTCTCTTCGGCGCACCCCACCTGTCACGTCTCTATCCCCCACCAGTGGGGCACACCCCACATTTTGAGAACTGCGGGTCTAATTGTAGTCCAAACTACAGTAGTCAAACTACATATTATTTAAATTCACTTGAACTGCTACAACAGTTTTAACTTTCACAGCATGGGGTGAATGTATGTTTTCATCTCATTGTGTATCAGTGTGCAGAACACTTTAATGAACTGCTTGACTGTATCTACAAATGCAAGTATGGTCAAATTGTTTGTTTGTTAGTTCGTCTTCTCCCGCTTACCGAGGTAGGGTCATAGGGGTAGCAGCGGGGGTAGCAGCTTCAGCAGGCCGCCCGCATTGCCCATAGCTAAGACCGGCCTTGAACATAACATAACATAACATAACATAACATAACATAACATAACATAACATAACATAACATAACATAACATAACATAACACTACATTAACTTCCTATCCAACCAAACATATCTTCAGTCAGTTTGAGCAGGAGTTTTTAGTAAATGTGTTGTGTTTCATGTTTGTGTGTCTTTGTAGAGTATGGTCTGCGTCTGGGAAGTCAGATCTTCATCAAACAGATGACCAGCACAGGCCTGGCTGCCAAAGACGGGAACTTGCAGGAGGGAGACATCATTCTCAAGGTGCACACACATTTCTTCACACTGCAGTCACACAATCACATCCATCACAGTCCTCTAGCTCTGTGGTTCCCAACCTGTGGTTCTGGGACCCTCCAAGGGTTCTCAAGATACATGAGTGATGATAGGATCCCTGCAATGACACAGTAGGACACATTCACACTATTTGATCTTCTCAGTGTTGTCTTGATGTTTTCAGCATGTTAGTAGCTTGATATAATCGTTTCAATTCTGTATTTTACTGAGGTCTACAAGTGGTAAGCACATTCTCTGAGTCTATAATTGACAAGTTACCCTACCACTAGGGGTGGGCGATATATTGAATATACTCAATATATCGCGGCTTGTTCTACGTGACATGTATGAAATGAATATATCGTGACCATCGAGTACTTGTCACGTAAATGTTTTAAGCCGTCTGCATTTAATTCTCCGGAGTTTTGCCTGTGTCACTCACTCCTGGTGCTCCTCACAGCACGCAGCACACTTCCCCGCCCACCCAGAAAAATCCCCTGCGTGCATGCGTACTTTTTGTATCAAGTGAGGAGAGACAAGGCCCACTGGCCCACTCCGGAGGCGTACTGCGCCGAACGGCTGTGCCGCGGTCACCGGAGCTGATCGCTGCCAGTCTAGTCAATGAGAGCACTCACACAGGGTGCGCCGCGGAGCGTCTCAGAAGCGTCTCTCCGTGCTCTATCATTCCGTAGCATTTCTATTTTTGACGCGAGCCGCTGCTAAACCTCATAAATTTCAACAGAGCAGATCACACCAGACAGGAAATATGACACAGAATCAACATAATAAACTTCCGCCCCCTTTCAAAATAAAACACAATACGCAGTTCATGTCGCTTATCACAACTTTACATTAACGTTACATCATGACCGGTGGCACCAGGTGATCAAAGATCGATGAAAGGGTCTTTTTATATTCTCTTCCATGTCGGCAAAGTAAGCAAAGTCAGCTGTTTGTTGTTGTTGTTTTCTTTATACACAGTTTATCGCGGTGTCTCGCGTTCGTCCACTAATCATATGATTGGCGGTTCGATCCCCTCCAGTCGGCATGTCAAAGTGTCCTTGGGCAAGATACTGAATGAATGTGTGTGAATGTGTGAATGAGATATGTACTGTAAAAGTGGTCAGAAGACTAGAAAGGCGCTATATAAGTACAGTCTATGTACCATTTTAGAAATACACTGTACAACTATAGACTATATTAAAAATAGAAAGTGACCATAGAAGTAAAAATGTTTTATGAAAATATGAGAAAGAACTACAAATGGGGACTGAAGGACTGTGCACAGTTTTATTAGGCTGTAAACCGATAATTAAAAGTCATGTCACCACATGTAGCAGAAGTAGTCAGACATGGCAATGACAATGGGTCCATTGTCTATTGTGCCTCCTGCCATCACTGAGAGCTGTTGTACAGTCTAAAGGTCCGGGGGACGAAAGAGTTCTTAAGTCTGTTTGTGGAGCAGGATTGACACAGCAGTCTGCCACTGAACACATTCCTCTGCCTAAGGTGTTGTGTAGAGGGTGGTGGGTGTTGTCCAGTATGGACAACAGTTTGTTCAGGGTAACTGTAAACATAACCAGTATCTGTAGACTGTATAAAAACACATCTGAACAGATACACTGGGGTGAGCGGGTAAGCCCATTAGCTGAGCCGTCTGACCATTTTTGTAACTTTTTTTAGGGGCTGTATCTGTTTGATGCTTTCTGAAGCCTATGAAACACACTCAATTACTCAATTAATATTAATATTTATTCCTCGGACCACTATAGCGGTCATATTGATGGCTACATATGAACAGGTGTTAACGACCAGTTTGTCCAGCTGTGGCTTTCACTACATGCAGATCAGGAGCGAGCGAGGAGAGAGAGAGCGCGAGAGAAGAGATGCATCAGTAATTATGTAAGGACAGAATAGCCTAGATGTTGTTGATTTAGTAAACAGTTACATGTTAGATATAAACACCATACACCCTCCTTTATAATGACTATTGAATATTAACATAACCTTAAAAAAACTGTCAGCTGCTTTCCAGTCTAGTACAATCACCGGTCTCTGCAGGTGTAGGCTACATTATGTGTTGAAGGGCCGTTTGCGTTATCTTTTCTTTTTTCTTTTTTTTTCATTTATTGTATTTTCATTTTTGTCCATCCCATACAATAGTAGCAACTTAAAAGTTCCCGTTCAAGCTGAACGCCAGCTGAATGGCAGCCGTCTTCCAGCTGAGTTCGAGCCAGCTGCCTGCTAGGTCCCGTGACCGGAGTGACCCACCCTCCTTCTCCTGGGTGTGTCTATTTTTTACTGTAACTCCGCCCATTCATGTAATTACAGGGTATAACCAGGAGATGGCGCTTCTCTCACAGAGTTCTTTAAAGTTGTTCTACCTGGAGATGACGTAGCTTACACACCTCATAAGACTTCTCGTTGCTCAATCTTTAGCTTGCGCTTACAGTAATGGGCTTTTTGGTCTTCCAGTGTCACAGATCACAGAGCGGAAAATGCAGCTGGTTTGAGTACTGCACACTATACAGTAGCCGTATGATTTGAGCGTGTTCATGAATTGAAATTAAATTTAAGGTGTTTATATCCAACATGTCACCATTTACCAGATCAACAACATCTAGGTTGTTCTGTCTTTACTAGTGGTGAGCCGTTATCGGTGTTAACGTGCTGCGTTAACGTGAGACTCTTATCGGGTGATAAAAGAAATATCACCATTAATCTATTTGCAAAGCTGTTCCAGCCTCTCAGGTCGCTTTTTTACTTTTTTCTCATTTGTTTGTTTTTGTTTTCTTCACTGTAACTCTGTGTCGTGTTTTTCTCGTGTTTTTTCTTGGTGTTGTTTTGTAAATGCCGCTTCCACCTGGACAGCTGCCTTTGTTTATTCTGGGAAGCGGCTAATCGCACTAAAGCCGGCCGACATTGGCGCAATCAGCTGTTCGATTGGCGCGATTAATTTACAGTATCTATGGCCACCACTAGTATTTTCATAATTACAGGGGCATCTCTTCTCTTGTGCTCGCGCCTCTCTCTCGCTCATCTGCATGTAAACAACAAACTAACCCTTAAAAAAAGTTACAAAAAATGGTTCGGACGTCACGGGGCTGCCAGGCCTGTGTCAGACCTGCAGATACAAGCGAGAGGTTTTTTTAAATTAACAGTTTATTTGGAGGGGAGGGCTCGTTGTTGTTGTGCACGACATAGAGCTGCAGAGACGAGCGTTTTGGAAGCCCTTTGTTATGCGGGTTTTTACTGTAGTGCACGCTTTAGGCCAGGTAAACCATACAAACCCCTCATTTGCATTCTCATTGTTTGCACTTGATGGGCTTTTTGGTCTCCCAGTGTCACACAGATCACAGAGCCGAGAATGCACCTGGTTTAAGTACTGTATACAGTAGCCTTGTGATTTGAGTGTGCTCCTGAACATGAATGACTCCTTTTCATTTTTGTCCATTCCATAGGCTAAGTGTAAAGCGTAAATGGAAAGAATATGTATGAAATAAGTCAAGTATGTTTGTTTTAATAAATTTTGCAGTGTATATGTTATGATTTTATTCTACGGAATAGTGGACACCACTGTTTATTTTCCACTATGCCCCCCTCCATTATAATAATACACCGCACAGCTTTTGAAAGTTCAGAGATAAGTCTTGCAAAAGTCCACGGTGACTCTCATTTGCCAAAATGTCTGTATGTCCTCGACGAGCTCCTGTTTTGTGCCTGGCTTAGCCTCCTTGCGAATAAAGTCTTTCATGGAATGCCTAAATATATTTTTTATGGTTTCGTAAGCTTATACTGCAAACTTTATTAAAACCAAACATACTTGACATATTTAGCCTATAGCCGGTAGTGTGGTGGGTTGTGCAGGCGTCCGTGTGTACAGGCTACAGTCCTTGCTGCAGCTGGCCCCGGTTCGAATCCCGCATCAGACGGCCGTTTACTGCGTGTCATTCCCCATCTCTCTGCCCCCTCCTTCCTGTCTGTCTTCAGCTGTCATATCCATAAAAGGCCCAAAAATATATTTAAAAACGGACGTTACGAGCGGAGTTTTCTTTAATAAAACGTTTATGTTGGCATGTTGTTGTTGTGTGTGACATAGAGTTGCAGATACGAGTGGCTGCAGCGCTGCCTCAGTGTTATCTTGTCGCAACTTTTTTTTCTTTTTCCATCAACTGATCCGCTGATCAGCTGATCCGGTCACCCGCTCACCCCCAGCATATCTGTTCATATGTGTCTTAGTTTAGACAGTCTACGGTGAGAGTGGAACATCAATGCTCCTCCCCGTGGACAAATGAGGCATTGCAGCTGGTTTTCACACAGACTGCTTAGGGGCGTGTACAGTCAGGGGCTCACTGACCACGTCATTTACTGTATTTTCATTTTTGTTCAGCCCATAGATGTAAATGAAACTCCATGAAGCAAGAACCTTTTTTTTTTCTTCAATTTTTATGTATACTGATACATACTCAGCAAAGGCACGCAAATCCAACAAAACATTTTTTTTTTAGAACATGTTTTTAGAACATGTCGTTTAACAGTAGCCATAGCGCTGTGACTAAGGGTCAGCCTTCCAGGGACTTCTAAGTCTTTCATGAATGAAAATACAGTAAATAAATAATTTGGTTTAAAAAAGATGTTTACTGTGCCAGAAAAATTGTAAAATCTAAGATACAATTAGCAAGATTTAAATCTAAAACATTCCCAGTGTCTAATATGAAGTTAAAAGAAAGCAGGCTGACTGGGTGTGGCTGGGAAGTGTTCAGGCTGTGCCTTGGCAGGGCTGATTGTGTCGGTTCTAGACAATGTTTGTGGTTCCACCAGAAGCAGCTCTTCTCTCTGATCCACAGAGAATACTCTGCTGCTCTATTTTTTTTTTTTTTACAAATGCATCAAGCAGCACAAAGAATGAGCTGGCTGGAAGTCAGACACAGAACCAGCACAGAGAATCTGGTCAACACTCCGATCATCCAAAACAATTTAATTATGTAGTCTACTTATTCATGGAGTGTGTGTGTGCATGCAGATCAATGGGACAGTGACAGAGAACCTCTCGCTGCATGATGCTGGGAAGCTGATAGAGAAGTCAAGAGGGAAGCTGCAACTGGTGGTCCAGAGAGACCGCCGCCAGATCCTTGTCCGTATCCCCCCCCTCGCAGACTCTGACTCTGATAATGACGGTGAGTCACTGAATGCATCATCTTACCAACAAGGTTAGTGTTTAACATTAGGTCAATAGTAGTTATCATGTGGTGTAGTCATGTACAGTGTCTCCCACAGGTCTGACATGTATTTGTTGGGGTACTCTTCACAGTAGATGGTTGTTTGTCATTAAACAGATGACATGTCTGTTTGTGGTGTTCACTATAATATTTCATACAGAAATTCTCTATCATCAGAAATCCATTCTAATCATTGCAATAATTTATGTGATCTCAAATGATTAAGATTACAATTCAGCCTACCTGGACCTCTGCATGTTGGCCTAAGCAGACGAGCTGTCTGTGGGAAACACTGTATGCTATATCTAAGATTATTGATTAGTCAGACATGGTTTGTTTAATTACATCAGGTACTTGTGATACAAACATACAATATAATCCAGAATAAATGCACTGTTTTGGTCCTCTAGTAATAGATAGATGACCAATGAAACAGAGATCTGCTCCAGGTTGTGAAAGTTGAAGCATGCCACCAAAATAATTATAGATTTGTTAAATTCAATAGATAATCAGGATTTATTACTAAAGCATAGAGATGAACATTGAAATGATTCTGTTAGTGCTAATTATTGAATTCATTCATTTATTCATCATTCTGTTAAGTTAAATATGCTTAGTGTAGTGAACATATCAGCTCATAGTGGAGCAGGACAGACATTCAACAACATTCAAGGCACAATAAAAGACTATCAATAAAAGTATCTAAAAACAACAGGTGACCATTCAGGAGAATTACTTTCAGCAGTAATCTTTAATATTAAACCAATGCATCCCTTTACACTGGGCGAGAGGAGGGTACACCCATCACAGGGATGAACCACCAGCCAGTTAACCTGCATGTTTTTGGAATGTTTTTCAAAAGCCCCAAAAATGTTTAAGGTCCACAAAATAAGTCTAAAACTTGTGAATAAAATACAAACTTTTGCACATTACTTACGCATTACATGTTTTAACTAACCAATAAAAAGTAGATAATTATTCCTTGTGACACACTTGAGCCTCCATGCAAAACACAATATAATGAATGAAATTACTTCAAGCAAAGTGTTTATTGCCATCATTTTAACCGTTGTAGTCATGTTTACATACACCCAGGTTAAAAATATCTGGCATTCAAGTGGCTAAAAATACCATCTGAAACGAAGAAGTCTTGAGTTTCTGCTTGCAGCTGCTCAGCTACCATGTATCACTCAAAAACAGAGAGGTCACCAGTAGGTCAGGATTTAATCAGGACCTTACTGTGGACTGATAACTGCCCAGCCTCTTTAGTTGAAATCTTACTAAAAAGTGATCATATTGATTTAAGTGTTCATCTTGACAAGCAGAAGCGATCCATATAAAAAAGTACAATCTTTGTCTGTTTTCTCTTCCAGATAATATGTCATACTTTTAGATGAAGGACCACCCAAGACACAGCATGTGTAACAATCTGTTGCCTTACTCTAAGCTGTAAAACGGCTGTGACACAACGTGACTAAGTTGTAAAGCTTTCACATCTTTTGCACTTCTCTTTATACTGCTCTAAATCTTTTAACTTTTTATTACATGATTAATTTTCTTGAATAAATAAACACATTGTAATCACTATGTAGTTTGAATTGTGTGATTCATTTGGTATAGAAGTTAAATAATGCCAGTGGAAGAAGTCTTCAGATGAATGTTGTCAGATATCTGAATATTGAATCATGTTGTAAAGGATGATGATTTATTTTTGTGAATACAGAATGTTGCATGACAAAGCGTGGCTCATAAAGCGGGTAAGATGGTTTGTTAAATTTTCAGTGTTATAACATATTAATGATTTGTCCTAACAGTGTAGCGACTTGCCGTTGTCTGTCCAGGTGGTATATCTAAACACTCATCCTCTTCCCTTTTGTCTCCTGCTGCATGTTCATTCTTATATCATGCTCACACATCTCATTATACCAACAGACTCACTGAGGATTTTGGAGTTTGGTTTGATGGGCTGGTTAGAATCTGACCGAAGTGCTGCAGATTAGCTGTTTAGTGTACACCTAATGCTACAGTACAGGGAAATGTGAATAATGTTGTGAGATACAACAAACATCTCATTTAAGTTCTTTGTTAAATATTCATACTTTGGTACTTGGTTTATAAAGTTTTCACAGAGGTTTTCCAATAGTGTTTCCTTCTTAAATATCAAAATCAGAATACATCAAAGTTAAAGTCAGTCACTTGGTGGGCGATAAGATATAGAGTCATCCCCTCATCCAAACCCCCAGTTACTCCCACAGAATTCTAGATTAGATAGTCATGTATTAATCTTCACAGGTGACTCAGCAGTATTACAGCTGTTTTTTTCTCTTTACACCTTCCAGCAGCTGTGTGTTAATGTGTGTTTAGGTAAGTTTTGGGGAGGATCTTCACAATGATAAAATGATGAGAAACAGAAAGTTTAAAGACACACGTATTTGTTTTATCATGAATAGGAAGTTTACATTGAAAGTGAGTAGACTCAAATAAAAATAAATAATTTGAAAAGTTCAACAGCAACAACTGGGGCGGCTGTGGCCACTGTTGAAAGTAGAGCGGGTCGTCCACTACAGTCCCTGACAAAAGTCTTGTCACTTATCCATTTTGTAGAAACAACAGCTTATAATGTGACTTTTAATTAATCCATTGGTTTTAGAAATGGCTCATATGAAAGCTAAAACCCTCCCAAATTATGTTTAATGTACTAAAATAGATTTGCTTCACAGAAGAAAGATTGATTATTCAATGAACGTATGTATGAATGTATATATATATTTTATTTTATATTTGGATATTGGGCTGCTCAAGGACCAGGGGAAACCAATTTCGTTTCATCACATGTTTACATGTGTTGTCATGACAAATAAAACTCCATAAATCCTTGAATCCTTGAACACAGAAAGGTCAGATTTTGGCAAGGACAAAAGTTTTGTCGCCTACAGAGAATAATGCGAAAATTGAACAAATAATTTACTTTAAATACAAAAATATGTTGCATAACATCAGTGAATTAAGTAGTGGTGCTGTGAGATCCATATTTAATATCTTGTATGACTTCCATGAGCTTGAAGGACTGCATCCATGCGGTTCGGCAATGATTCATACAATTTAGTTCATCAAGATTATTTGGTTTCGTCTTCCATGCTTCCTCTTTCATTCTACCCCAGACATGCTCAATGATGTTCATGTCTGGTGACTGGGCTGGCCGGTCCTGAAGCACCTCGATCTTCTTCGCCTTGAGGAACTTTGATAGTGAGATGGAAGTATGTGATGGAGCACCATCCCGCTGCAAAATTTGACCCCTTTTATGGTTGGGAATGTAAGAGGTAGCTAATACTTTTTGATATTTTAGGCTATTGATATTGCCTACCACCCTGCAAATCTCTAACACACCCCCATGATTTTTCCGCCACAAACTTAACTGTTTTCTGGGGAAATCTCGGGTCCAAAAAAAAACATCTCCAGTCTCAGATCTTTTTCTTATTCTTAGTACTTGACACTGAGACACATTAAAGGTGTCAGCCATCTTAGCAGTGGATCTGGTCTTCAGCCTCTTGATAATCAACGCTTTGGCCTCAGAGTGAATCTTAGGCATGTTGTCAGAGGTCAAGATGCAGTTGATGTGAAGGTCTGATGTGCTGGGGGTTTTTTAATACACACCAACTAACTGATCACTTATTTATCACAGGTGAGGCTGTAATCTAGGATTAGGTGCATCATATGACAAGGCGACAAGACTTTTGTCTTTGCAAAAACTGACTCAGTGGGCTTTACCAAGCTGTGAACGTTAGAATGGTTTTCAGTTCAGTCGTTTGGCACCAATTATTTCAAAAGCTGTTGGGATAGAAATTAGCCATTTCTTGTTACAAAAAATTAATATGAAATATATTTATGGGGCACTTAAGGTCAACTTGTACCCAAGCAACAAGACTTTTGTCAGGGACTGTAATCAGATGATCGGCAGTTCGATCCCGAGTCTGCATGTCGAAGTGTCCTTGGGCAAGATACTGAACTCCAAATTGCTCCCGAAGGCTGTGCCATCAGTGTGTGAAGTGTATGAATGGTTAGCTAGTTCAAATACAAAGATCTGTCACTTACTAGACACTGACAACTAAAGCTTTGTTACAGCAGCCACTTGGTAGTGAATCCTAAATTACTCAGACTAAGGAAAACCACTAACCTCCACACACACTAGCACTTTCATGAAATGAATCAAACAACATGCTTCTTACAGCAGTTAAAAAAGTTCCTATGGTAAATCTGGCTACATTGACAAACATGTATGTATGAGAGAAAGAAGTCCTGATGGGAAAGGTGAATGGATTCAGGAACATCCATCTGTCCTGTAGCTGTGGAGATATCTTTGCTGGGGACTCAAGTGTTTGAGTGACCCACAGATGGACAGACCAGCCCACACTGAGGAGTCCCTCTCCTCTAGAGGGTAGACAGAAAACTCAGTATTGATTGGTTCTTTGTGATGGCTCTATATCAACATACCACTAAAAGTTTGTGCTGAATGATGATTTTTTTTCTTGATATATTTGGTCAACAGTGACCAATATCAGATTTTACAGAATATTCTCATATTTCTTCTTTTCTTTCTGTCTGTCACTCTCCTCTCTCGTGTTGTCTCTCTCTTTTATTTCAATGTCTCATTTTCGCTTTTCAGCCTCCTGCATGCAGAATGTCTTTGACCTTAATCAAACTAATTACCACATACTAGATTGTACCTGAAACACAGCTGTGCCTCTCTGACCCTTAACTACTCTTAAATGAAGGTAAAACTGATCTGCATATAGCCATGATGGAATGCAACAATCCTTTGAAAAGGGACAGAGTTGTTGGCTGTTAAAGGGGTTTGTCATGGCGTGTTGACTTAACGCCACTGTTTTATTTGCTGTTTCTTTAGTTTGTGGTTTCTTGATGTTTCCACCTCCAGCCTCCCTGCCTTTCTTCAGATCAATGTATTGAGTGCCACACTCTGACAGATAAAAGCAGCTAAATTTCACTTCACTTCAGATTTAAAAAAAATATCACTTAGACTTAGTGAAAGCCAGGCAGTCTCTGTGGAGAGCAGAGCTGTGTGTAAGCACTTTTTGGTGGCATGACATGGCATCTACTGGCATCTTGGTAAGCATTTCTTCTTAGTCGTACTGTATCTCTCAAAAGTTCTAATACTTTGTATGTATTTGTGTCAGTTGACCAAACTTTAAGTGGCTCCTGTCAAAGCAAATGTCTTAGCTGTTTACCCTGTCACTGAAGACTTCACTATTCTTTAAAGAAGTGGCCTGTCTGTGTGAAACCGTGATACCGTTATCCTCATTTGTGCAGTTCATCACATGACGATTTGTACTTATCAGTTAGTTTCAAGTGAACCTCATCTCTTAATTACCTAAAGCACAGTTGTTATTGTTGCCTTTCTTTCTAACGCAAAAGGGATTAACAGGAAGCAATACATGCATAATCAGTTGAGTCCTGACTGGCCCTGTGTGACAATGCGTACCTATACCATTGAACCTATAACTGATTTAAGTGTTTTTATACCTGACCTAAGTCCACAATGACAGCCAAGTGTGTGTATATATATATATATATATATATATATATACCAATAGTAACACTATAGTCCTAGTACTGAACAAAAACATTACTAATCATTACATATAATCAATATGCAGCAGTGGCTGTCTGGAAGGTAGAAAAATCATCTAAAAACCTTGGGTGTTTTTACTGAAAGGTCATGGTGTTTATGAATTATGATTGAATGTGTTGAAAAAATGGCTGCTTTTATCTTGAATACTTTGCTGTGGCACCAGGCTTTGTCCTCATAATCTCTAATAACATCCTCAATCTGTCCCTGGCAATAAGTAGCTGGTGTTGGAGCTTTCTGAGGCAACCATTTTGTACTGCTGCTTTCGCTGCTGGTGGTGGCACACTGCCTGGACAGGGGGATATGGCTTGAAAGAGGCCTGTGTGTCTAACTGAAATGTCTGTCTATCTGTCTGTCTGTCAGACATATCAGAGATGGAGACATACCATTCCTATTCTCCCCCAGAGGAGAGGAGGTCTCGCCAGTCTGACCTGTCCTCCCACTCTTCTAATGAAAGAGACAGCCACAGGTAGGATGAATGGAAGCTTGACAATTCAAGTCTCAAAAACCGATAGAACTGTCTTTATATATTATATATATTTTATATATATATTTCTTATATATATATATATATATATATATATATATATATATATTTCTTTTATATATATATATGTGTGTATATGTATATATATATATATATATATATATATATATATATATATATATATATATATATATATATATATATATATATATATATATATATGTATATATGTGTGTGTGTGTGTGTGTGCGTGTGTGTGTGTGTGTGTGTGTGTGTGTGTGTATGCTTAACAGAGAAGACCTAAGGTCTGCCATGATGTCAGCTATGGCCTCTCCGTTCAGAGTACCTGAAGATCCTCAGGCCTCAGCTCAGCTGGACAAAGATACAGTGCACATTGAGGAGCCTCCAGGTTATCACTCACTACACCATTCACCTTAGACTACATCAACTGTCTCAGTCTACCATGGCAGGATCACAGTCCTCAGATTTAGAAATAGACACACAACCCAAAATTTCTTATAACTTACTTAAAAAGTTTTGAAACATTGAATCTAACAAAGATTTGAAATCTTGAAACAGCTTTATTTAATTGATTCGACCACCTTTGGTGCTGATCTGGTTGTGTAGAGTGGGTTTATCAAGCTTTTTCACAACTGCTGCTACTAAAACCAGTTACAGGTGGCAAAGCCAAAACATTGAGCTCTGTCTCTATTGAACAGTGAATATGTCAAGCTATACACGGCTGGTTCATTATGTGATTATCTTTAAGAAAGGAGCCGTATCAGCTGCTCTGACAGTCCATTCTGCGTCATCTGTTTTCTCCAGCAAAAGGCATGCTTTGAACCCTTCTGTAATCTTCAAAGCTTCATTATACATGTACTCTTACTGACCCAACATGTTATTGGCAGTTGTAAACATATGAGATGTTAACAGCACTCTTTTTGATGTTCTTATCTACAGTTGCTGTAACGACAACGCCCAAGATTCTCCTCCGACCAAGTGCAGAAGATGAAAAAATATACGGGCAAGTATTTTTTTTTATGTTTGAAAAAGTTTTACTGATTTTCTTTCCACACTTACTGTATACATACATATACTGTATGTATGTAGTGAATGATGATGTTCTGATTGCAATACAATGCAATGCATTTAAAGTACTCCAGGCAAAACTAAATGTACTTATTATGCAGAAAATGGCTTCTTTATATCATACTGATTACAAGTGCAAATACCTGAATATTGTACTTACATAGAGTACTTGAGTAGAAATATCCAGTTCCAGGAGAAGTTCCACCACTGCTGAAGTGAGAGAAGCTAGGTAATTATTGAAATTATTCAGTAAACACAGTACACACAGGTGCACATGTAATACATATCGCCCCATCAACCAGATCTTTTTTATTGAATCCATTCAGCATTGTACCATCAACATTCAACATCTCACGCATATGTTTTCCATGTATGTAGATCATGCAAATACTTCACACCAGGGATCATAGACATAAATATACTAGACTAAACACCATTTATTAAGCTTTGAAAACTTCAGAGAGTTTTCAAGCTTGTGTCTGGTGTATAGGATTCTACATGGTCTGGCCCCAGCATGTCTTTTGGAGTTTGTATGTCATCGTCCCGCTAGTTCCATTTGATCCTCAAGAATAGCATCTGTTTACGACTGTAAATTACCTCCTTACGGCACATTTTTTGGGCAGTCTTCTTTTTCTTTTAAAGCCGCAACACAGTGGAATGCACTACCAGTTAATTTAAAGAGCTGTCTCTCCATCAAGAGCTTTAAGTCACAGCTGAAATTTTCACAAAAACATTCAAAACTGTAATCACTGATTTATGGTGCTGACAGAATGTTTTTTATGTTGTTTGTGTTCGTGTGTGTCATGAGTGACTTGTCTATTGTATTTATGCATATGTTTGTGACACGCTCACTGTGGGTTCTCTTAGCACAGAATAGACAGAAATCACCCACACTGCAGCCGATCGCAGGCGTCTCGCTGCCGTGTGTCTTTTCCGTCTGTCTTTGTCCGTGGTTCTTCCTTCTCTGGTCCAGCACGTTACTGTGTTGGAAAAAGGGCAAGAGTGATTAGCCAGTTGGGAACCGGTGTGCCAATCACTCTCACCTGGCGCTGCTCTCCCACACCTCTCTCCTGCAGCTGATGCACCACGCCCCCCTCCACAATATTCATATGTTTTTTGATGTTTTATGTCCTGCCAGGGACTGCGGATGTAAATAAGCCTGAGGCTAACTCTGGTACAATGCATGAAATGGCAACTTTTATGTTTTAATTGTACATGGTCCCTAATAAACGTAAATGTATAAACGTATATAATGCCGCATCTGTAAGTTGAGTTGCACTTTTGTACATCATTTATGCAATATCACACAAAATAAAAAACTGAAGATGGAAATGTATGTCTGACTGATTAGAGTCTGCAGATTTCTGTTGTGTTTGTGTCATATAGCCCATTTTATTTTTTTATTAATGGCGGTATTTCCCGTCATGTAGGCCAAACACAGTGATGGTGAACTTCCAGAAGGGAGACAGTGTTGGGCTGAGGCTGGCAGGAGGAAATGATGTTGGCATCTTCATTGCTAGTGTTCAAGAGGGCAGTCCTGCTGAGGAGGAGGGTCTGCGCATCGGAGACCAAATCCTAAAGGTAGCCATTCCATTTCATAAACGAATATAAGCCCATAGTTACATAACTACAGTGTGAATGTGTGTTTACTGACAGAGTGTTAGTGTATTTGTCTTATTATCTTAATATGAAAGAGTCATAGTTATTCTACCTTTTGTGTCTTGAAGGTGAACAATGTTGATTTTCAAGGTGTAGTAAGAGAGGAAGCAGTGCTCTTCTTGTTGGAGATTCCTAAAGGTGAAGTGGTCACCATCCTGGCCCAGAGCAGACCTGATGGTAAAACAAGAATCAGGACACAACAAGACACTCAAGCATATACTCATTACATTTTTCTGCACTTAGCTTTCTTCTCTCATCTCTTCAGTCTTAGTGTGCAAATTACTTAAAATGATCAGACTTCCAATCTTTTCATGTTCATGTTCCCAACATGAGTCTTTTTTCATCTCCTGATGAATGGTAAAACACTGCAGTTTATTCCAGACCCAGTTTAAATCTGCCAAATAAACTCACAAGAGCACCAAATGTTGCTTCATCTGCTAAAATAAAATACAATAAAATAACCCCCAATAACTGCCAAATATTCAAAAATTAAACAAATTTACTTTTAAGTAGTTTTTAAAGATTTTCAAATTAATGGACTTGAAGCCATAGGCTGGACAAGGAAGTAAGAAACTATTTAGGGACAGACTTAACACACTGTGGGTTTACAGCTCTTTAATCATAGCTTGAGTTGGTACTCTGATGTTTCAGCAGTGATCAAATGTACTATGACTAAAAATGCTCGATGGATGGAACGTGTTAATCAAAGTCATTTTAATAG
Source organism: Collichthys lucidus (assembly GCA_004119915.2). Taxonomy (NCBI): domain Eukaryota; kingdom Metazoa; phylum Chordata; class Actinopteri; family Sciaenidae; genus Collichthys; species Collichthys lucidus. The sequence goes on along the minus strand of CM014088.1, from coordinate 9,582,404 downwards.
ACTAAGCTGTAATTAATGTCCCAGAACATAGCATGCGTTACCACGGTGCTCTGCCAGCTTTCACGCTCATAGCTCAGGACCATCGTCTTTCTCTCCTCATCTGTTTCTAGAGATCTCGAGGGAGATACCAGCTTGGTCCCCCAAGGCTTTTTAGACCAGATCAGGCTAGTTTTGGTCCAACCAACCGTGACACACATGGGCAGATGCAGCCACACAGATCCACTGAAGAACACATCGAGTGAGAGCAACACAAACTGTTATGTAATGGGCACATTGGCCCCTTGAGCTTGTAGCTCTGAAAAAGGCATTTTGCCTTTTTATTGAAAACAATCTATTTATTAGGCATCGCAACAATGATTGGAGTAGAGAGCTGACTTGACATGGAACCTGTCTGACTCTTCACTGCCCAGCACTCTAAAAGACATTCAAGGTTGTCGAGACATAGCAGTTATGGGCCGAAATATGTGCCACCAGAAACTGAATTTGAACCATTTATATTTGACTTAACTTGAATAATTGCATTAAAAAATTGAATCTGAATTGTAATTTGAAATTGAATTTATTATTAGTTTGGAAGTGAACATTTAGTTCTTACAATTCAAATTCAGTTAGTTCAATTTCAATTTTCTGTGACAAACATCTGGGTAGTTGAGGCAGAGCAATCGAGCACAGATACACAGGACGCCTCTTCGACCAATCAGCACCTACGTTTCTGAGCACGTAACATAGCGGTCATTTGTTGCCACCCGCCATGAAACGGAGGAAGAACTGCTTTATGCTGTTATATTTGAGTCTAATGTTGCCACCCGTCCCATTTTTCCCAGAATTGTTCTCTTTTTTCATCAGCTGTGTTGGGGGAAAAAATTTCTCCCGGGACACAATTTTTCCCGTTTTTTGGGGAAAATGTAAAAACTTTCTGGAGGGTCTTTGCTTTGCTAAGTGGCATGCCTGAGGAAAATGAGGCGAAAATATATGGGACCTTTTGTATTAAAAGGCCATTATTTTATTGTTCTTCACATATTTGGTTGGAAAATATTGGAAAAAATATTTTCATTCAAAAACTCTTTACTCAAAATCACACCTCAAACAGTACTAGTAAAAAATGACAAATCTACTTTTTGTTTTTTAAAAGTGTAGTGTATGTATGCTTCCCTTATGATAGCCTAGGTTCTCCTGAATCTATAGATACCAAACACATGATGTTCCATATACATTAAGTATTGTTTAAAAGCCCAAATGTAAAGAAGTAAAAACGAGCTGAAAATGGCTTAGTCCCAGAGGGTTAAACTCATCAAACCCTCAGAGTTCAGACTGTGTGAGCCCTAAATGAATAAAACTAACATTACTTTGTCTGTCTCCTATGTTTGGATTTCATGTTCATTGGTCAGTCTGGTCCTTTTTTTTCACAAATCCAAGGTGGCAACCCTATTTGAGTCATAAGTCGTGCGAGCGTAAACACATCTGCACGTGCGCAGATTTCTCTGTGCGAGTGGCACTTGTTTGATCTTCTCATGCATATTCAGCAACCGTGCGAGTAAAAGACATCCCGCTCTCACTCTCTCTGTCCCCTGTGCTTGCTCGTTGTGGAGTTCTGCTCTTTTGAAGCAAAGACTTTTGACAGTTTGGGGGCGGAGACCAAAAACGGACCCCGGCCCTCTTATGATTGGTCATTTTCCACTAAGTAAGTGGTAGCAGCAGCAATTGGAAGAGGAAGAAGAAGAAACTATAAACACTGTTTCATTGAGTTAAAATACACTTGATTATAGTGTACGATAACATTTCACAACCATTACAAAACGTGACAAAACAACTCACGAAACTGATTAGACATTTTTGATTTATTTGAAATGAATCTTACAATGAGCTGTGCTGAATATGTACCACAGTACAGGAGGGGACGAGCTGACGCTTGCAGTTGCTATGGAAACTACCACCCGTCAAAATGAAAAGAATCTTTGTATAAAATGAAAATAAAAACCAGCAAAATAACATACTGATTAAATAAAATTTATCTGAATTAATACATTTATTTTGACAAGCTTCAATACAATCAAAATAACCCACATGCTACACATTTCTGAAAGCTGTCATCAGCAGAAAACTGAAAAAACCACCCATGTGGAGGGCTGGAAATGAATAAAAATGAATCTCCTTGCTGGTTTTTATTTTCTTCACTTTCTTCTTCTGTTTCTTCTCTACAGAGAATTGAAATTGAAATTTGAGAACTGAATGTTCAGTTCCAAACTAATAAATTCTATTTCAAATTACAATTCAGATTCAGTTTTTCACTGCAGTGATTAAAATTGAACAATATAAATTCAGATTATGTGATTCAAATTCAGTTTTTTAATGCAGTTATTCAAGGTAAGAAATTCAATTCAAATATAAATGATTCAAATGTAGTGTCTGGTGGCACATATTTCATAAGCATAAGCACCATAAGCAGTGCTTACATAACAATGGTACAGGTTCAGATTAGGGAAGCACCGATCCACTTTTTTCACCTCTGTTACCGATACCGATATCTGAGGTTTAGTATCGGCCGATACCAATCCGATACTGATACAGAAAAACATTGTGGAATTATGGTAACAAACTGTAAATTTTATTGGGGGGGGGGGGTCATAAGACTAGACTTAAACATTGCTTTCCTATTTTTAAAAAAATAAATAAACAGAGATAAAAGCACTGAATTACTTATTTATTTAATAATTGTAAAACAATCTTAATCATTAAAATATTGTGTGACTGGTTCAGTCAGTGCAATTAGGGATTCAAAATACAATGTAAAACAAAATAAATAATAAAATAATAAAGGAGCTGAAGTTGAGAAAACAATAGCTTCATTGGCTTGGTTGGTAGACAAAGGAAATTTGCCACTTATCAAGCATTTCTTTTAGGGTAGCTGCAATCGCGTCACTGATGTGTGACCCACTGAAGTTTTTTGCATTTAACACTGCACTGTGTGTTACGAAACTCTCATCCAGCCAGTGTGCTGTTAAACTCAAAAGTGACATGGGGGAAACGTCAGAGCTTTGACGTTGTTTATCCTCTCCAATATATGTTTGGACACTTTACCATGCAGTTCAGGTAGAGCTGTCTCGGACAAATATTTTCGGCTTACCATATCATACCGTGGCTCCAGGTGGCTAATTAGCAGCCGAAATCCCTTGTCTCCAACAACTGACAGGGGTTGCCCATCCATGACAATAAAGTTTGAGTACAGGTCGGGTATTGGCAGGCACGGACTGATAATCTGGCATACCGGCATAACTAGTCTAGTCTAGTTATTGCTTATCTTGAATAACTGCATTAAAAAAATTAATTTGAATCACATAATCTGAATTTGTATTGTTCAATTTGAATCATTGCAGTGAAAAACTGAATCTGAATTGTAATTTGAAATTTAATTTATTAGTTTGGAACTGAACATTCAGTTCTCACATTATCGGTATCGGTATCAGAGGTGAAAAAAGCGAATCAGTCCATCCCTAATTTGGTCATATTTTGTCTGTAGCTCATTTTGATTTAAAAAATAAATCGTGAGAAAATGGTATTGTAACCAAAAAAACGTGAACCGTATCGAGTCGTGAGTTGAGTGTATCGTTACATCCCTACTGTAGTTAAATAATAGTACAACAAAATATGTCTTTAATGTCTTTGAATTTTGATTTTTTTTAACACAAAGTCAGGAATATATTTTATTTATCTATAAGTATCAGGTATATCTAAACAAGTTGCAAAGAAGCTTGGTATTTTCATTCATTATTTAAAGAGAAGGGGTGGGAGTTTATACGTTATTCTTCTTCTCACTCCTTTTCGAATATGTATTTCTATGTTTAAATGTTTTGCCTTACTTTTATTTTTATTTTGGTTTGCATATTCGAAATAAACGCTTCAATCAGTAAATCAATCAATTACACTACATACATGAATCTTTGAAGATCTGTTTATAAAGCTCTTCAGTTTGAGGGTCAAACAAAGAAAATGCCTTGTTTGATAGATTTTCAGTGTTTATATGATTAAAGTAGACTGAATGCTAGCAGTCCATAGTATGTCTTTTGGCAGCCAGCCTTGGCAGCAGTGAAATGTAGTCAGTATGACTGTTGCCTCTGTTGGTCTTGGTTCTGGGTCAGTGCTTTGTCAGACCACTCACATCAAATCAGGAAGCTTCAGTAGCCTGGAGCAGACAGTTAATGCATTTCCATACAGTCAGGCAAATATGTGTATTTTATTTTGATTGTGAAATTTGGAAACTGGAAATCTGAGCAATAAATTGAGAAGTTTATACTTGAAGCTGCATATCAAATCAAATCAAATGGTATTTGTATGGTCCAAATTCACAAAACACATTTTGCCTCGGAGGGCTTTACAATCTGTACAGGGAGTGACACCCTCTGTCCTTAGACCCTCAGTTTGAGTGAGGAAAAACTTGCCCACAAAACCCTTTAACAGGGAAAAAAGGTGGAAGAAACCTCAGGAAGAGCCACAGAGGAGGGATCCCTCTCCCAGGACGGACAGACCTGCACACAACACGAGGTGGAGACCGAGCTACACTTCCTAACCACCTGCCAACTGTACAAAGACATCACAAACACCCAGAAAGACTCTGAGACATTAGACCACATCAAAAAACTTCCATACTTGCTTGGTGAAGTTCAGCAATGTGCAAAAAAAGCTGCAAGATTTGTCAACTGCTGCGACCACAGAAGGAGATCCAGCTGATAGGAAGGACAGACATAAACCATCTCCTCCTGCTGGACATCATTTAATTTGTACATATTGAACAATTTAATTATTATTATTTCATATTCCTGTATTTTATGTTAAGACATTTATCTGTGCTTCTTGTTGATGTCACGCTTTGGCAATGTTAATATATGTTTCCCATGCCAATAAAGCTGTATTGAATTGAATTGAGATAGACACAGACACAGAGAGCGAGAGACAGAGAGAGAGAGAGAGAGAGACAGAGACAGAGACACAGACAGACAGACAGACAGACAGACAGAGAGAGATCGAGGGGAGGGAGGGGGAGTCCCCCGGCAGTCTAATCCTATGGCAGCATAACTAAGGGATGACCTGAGCCAGCCCTAGCTATAAGCTCTATCAGTAGTTTTAAATCTACTCTTAAAAGTGCCTCCCGAACCCAGAATGGTAGTTTGTTCCACAGAAGAGGAGCTTGATAGTCATTTTGTCAGTCATTGTAATTGTACAATATGTTTTTGTTGATCTGTTCTGTACACGTGACATCCATTGCACGTCTGTCCGTCCTGGGAGCGGGATTCCTCCTCTGTGGCTCTTCCTGGTTTCTTCCACATTTTTTCCCTGTTAAAAGGTTTTTTGTGGGCAAGTTTTTCCTCACTCGAACCGAGGGTCTAAGGACAGAGGGTGTCATTCCCTGTACAGATTGTAAAGCCCTCAGAGACAAATGTACTTTGTGACTTTGGGCTATACAAATAAAATTGATTTGATTTGATTTGATAGCTAGCTGTGGCTCTCAATCTACTTTTCAATGATCAATACTGTAAGATGCTGACTCAAAGTTTTTTTTTTACATAAAACTGAAAATATTTCTCACAGCTGGCTGTATGAAAGAGATGGATCTTACTAATAACCCCTTGACAATTTAGCAACTCTTAGGGCCTTGAGACATGGTGGTGCTTACAGGAAAGTGCTCAGTAAATTATGAGATGTCTTTTGTAAAAGTGGATTTTTTAGCTTTATGTAACACTAAAGTAAAGGTTAGGAGATCGCTAAAATGATTCATCTTTTTGGAACCAATAATTTTCATACCAAATTAAAGGCTAATGTGGTCTGTAGTTAAATTCATTCTGGTCTTTTAATTCCTCTTTTGTGGTAAAACTTCTACGTAAATGCATGCTTTTAGGTGCTCACAGTCAAGCATGACAGACAGTAAGAGGGTATGAAGCTGATTAACATTAACCTTTACCTTCATGCTGTCCATTGTGCCTCAGGGAGAATGGCTGCTACTCTGATGTTTAATGACAGATGCACAGCAGCAAAAATAATAATGATAATTATAACTAGAATATTTTTAATGCAAATATGATTAATAACACAGTAGGTCTTCCAGTAGTCTAGGCCTAAATCAGTATAGAGATAACCCTAACCATAATTACATTATCTGGCATGTACAGTAACCATTCAGCTAAAAGTGCTCCTCTCTCGCTCTTATCCTTCTTCTCCTCCTCTTTGCCTCACTTTTTTGGCTTGCTAGTCTATAATGATATCCTGGTGTCGGGGCGTGGAGACTCCTTCTTTATCCGGACCCACTTTGAGTATGAGAAAGAGACTCCTCAGAGCCTGGCCTTCAGCCGGGGGGACATCTTCAAAGTGGTGGACACCCTCTATGATGGCAAGCTCGGCAACTGGCTGGCAATCCGTGTTGGCAAGGACAATCAACTGCTGGAGAAGGGCATCATCCCCAACAAGAGCCGGTAGGAACATAAATGTGTGTTCGCCAGAGGGCTGCAGGCCTTGGTGTGTTTCAGAGAAACTGCAGTCATGTCACCTAACAGCATGTGAAAGCCCCTTCCCAGTGATGGACCTGGGTCGGGGCTTCGCCCAACCACTCTTGAGACAGACAGGCATTGTGCAGTTATTGCCTGCATTGTTCATTACATTAAGATTGCAAAGACCCAAAAATAGAGATAAGGGTGGCAGTGTGACAGACTTATTCTATTTACGACTGTGGACATTTACAACAAGTAGAAACACTTAAAGTCTGTGTAAAGGCAATTCTAAGATTTCTTTCAAAATACATAACATATGTTGTAAAATAGTTGCTGAAAACATGTGAAAAAACTTTGAACGATTAATAACTGAAATGTAGATTTAGAGGTTCAAACAGTTTTTCACCAGTTTTCAGTCCAGGATTTTGTGGGCGGTTCTTAAAGGGTGGCTCGATGACAGACTGAGGCTACCCTGAGCATACCCCTGCACCCCTAGCAGAGAGAAGATGAATTCATCTCGCTCAGAGTGTTTCAAAGTTAGTCATGTCATCTTCTGAAATCATTTGACATGTTTCATTGGCTTCAAAATGGCTGCTTGAATGCTCCCATGAGTGGGTGTGGCTTTAGCACATTCAGAGGACACGCCCCCACAGTCCTGGAGCTAAGAATTCATTTTTACCTGATTTTGACACCTCATTTCATAAACTTGTTGATATTTTGAATCATTCAAGTTTTGCTGGATGATTAATAACACTTTCTTCCTTGGTCTGACAAACTCAGAACACATTTATTCTTACTTTAGGCTGACTTCAAGAGGCAGCAGTTGTGTTGAAAATAAGTTCATTAGAAGCACACTGAGGATAGAGATAGGACTTGTGCATCCTCACTGGATGTTGAAGTCTACAAAGGATTAACCAACAAGTTGATATACACCAGTTCCAACACAGACTAAAGGATGGAGTTAAACACTCTGCAGTGATAGTGTTTAACTTTTCACACAGCACACACATAAATAATGGGAATAAGTTGTCATGACCTAAAAAAGTGTCATGCGTTTGAAATATACATAAACAAGATAATTTAAGGTGAGCACTACCACATGGGTACAACAGGTGTGACTGCCATCCAGTCTTGACCACTGACAGTGCATTTGCAGATTGTGTGATCAGATAAGGTTTACAATGTGTTTCTTTCTAAATTTTCTGACAGACCAGCAAATTGACTTGAGATCTCTGTCAAACCTGATGAGTTGTCACATAGTAGATCAGATGTCTGTTCAGCCAACCATTCTTCCACTTACCCTTTCAATTCCTCTCTCATCTTTTCCTCCATCGCCACTCTCTCATCTTTAAAGCATCTTCTTTTTAGAGGTCTTATCTTCTTCTTTTTCTTCTCTGTTGCTGTCCTCGCTGTCATCTGACTGCTCTTCCTCCACCACTTTATACATGCACTTTGGGTCCAGTGTTCCTCTTCTGAATATCTTTCATTAACAAGTCTTCTTTCAGTAGCACAAAATTAGGAATAAAGATGCACAACCCTTTTGCACTCCAGTTACATACATGAATTGGCCTTACTCTAATTACAGGTCCAGAGCCCAGGGGCTAGTAAATCATTTGTGTGAGACATTGTGTCCCAATAACTCTTGAGCTTTGAGTATAGTAGTATTCATTCACACTGGCACAAATTTGGGTGTACTTGCAAATATGGTAAATAACCACTGACCATGGACCACTAACTACACAGTGCACACCTGATGACCTCACAGACTATAATGACAGAGCAAAAAACTGTGTTCAGCTGTGACTTTTCAACATGTGTTTGTGTGTGGACACACTAAGAACACTCGACATGCTGGTTAATAGTGACAAGAAGAGGGATCAATGATAGATCTATTAAAAGTATATCTGTCTAGTTTAAAGAGAAATATGAATATCATGAATATCAGATCTGTGAAAAAATCTAATTAGCTACTGTTTCATGTCCAGTTTGATGGACATGAACATGTATGTGAATAATGTGAATAATAGGTGTATCTGACCTGTCAGAGCGGAGCAGATGGCCAGTGTCCAGAGCTCCCATAAAGCTGTTCCAGGTGATCGAGCTGACTTCTGGCGGTTACGAGCCCAACGTTCTTTGAAGAGGAAGGACCTGAGGAAGAGCAGAGAAAACCTGAGCAGTCAGACTCTGGCCACCCACTTTACAGCATATGAACGAGTTGTGCTCCGAGAAGGTGAGTGCTTTAGTTGTACAGAATGTTTGTTAGATGATCTGAAGACATGCTTATTGTTCTTATTACGATAAGATGTTCATTTGGATTGATCAGTGAGTCTGTCTATTATCCAGCCTCAGATATTTGATCCCTTCTTTAACTCAGGATCTGTTGAGGTCTGAAAATATTTACTATCTAGATCACAGTGGTAGATGATATATTGCAATATAATTGTCCATTGGCCTTCACTCCAACCATTGTGTGGTGGGACATGTAAACTAGTTAAGGGCATCATGTACTATAGTTTTCTCCTGTCTGTTGTGATACCTGGCTAAATTTTGAGTGTGCTCGTAAAAGAGACTCAGCGCTCCACATTGCCACAGTGTTGGACATTGTCACACCCAGAATCTCATGCTTTTAGACTGAAAATCAGATTTGCCATGTTTAACAAACCTATATTGAAATATTAACTTGTTTCTTTCATATTTCTTTATGGTTCTTCTTTGTGTATAAAAGTATGTATTAATTTACTTTTTAATATCTTTTCTCTTGATTTATAAGTTTTGTAATGTGTCATCTCTGTGTCATCTCACACAGAGTACTGCCACTTTGCTTTTTCAAGTTAGACATAACATTCTCATATATGAATGTGTATGTGTTGGGGTCCACAGGTGTCCAGATTTGGCTAACATTATGTAAATGATGTATAAACTGTGATCAGCAGTATAACCACAGTGTATCGTTGCAGCTGGTTTCCGGCGTCCTGTGGTACTGTTCGGCGCCATCGCTGATGCTGCTAATGAGAAACTGGCCTCTGAGATACCCGACCTGTTTGTTATTGCCAGTGAGTCTCTTCCAGCCTCTTTCTGTTTATGCATTTGTTTTGTGAAAGTCTTTTTTTCCCTACCTGAATAGATGTTCTGGTATTGCTTCTAAATGTCCTTTCTGTTTGGTGGTGTTGTATTAGAAACCGAGCCGAAAGACGCTGGTTCTGAGAAGTCCTCAGGAGTGGTCCGATTGAACACCATCCGACAAATCATTGAGCAGGTAACCAGACACACACACACACCTACAAAATGTCAGTTTATGTCATGTTTAATATTTTAATTTGAGGGAAACAGTTTGAGTTTATCAATCTGTTGGTGATTGAATGGTTGTGTTGGAGGTGCTGCAGGTGTTAATCCCCTGCTGAGGGGATTTTCTGATAAGAAGTCAAATATCTAGTTGCAGAGGGAGGTGATGAGTATGCATGCAGGGAAAGCTTCTGTTTTAGTTCTGTGAAATGATTGTATCGAAGGCTGAGCTGTGTATAAGCAGAATCCTGTTCTGTTCTGGGGCAGGGTAGTGTGGAGGGCAAATGATATGGCATCAGGTTTTAGAAATTTTCTCACACAGGAATGGGTTCAAACAAGATGGGAAGGGTGGCTTTGATGTGACTGATAACTAACCACTAGAAGCACTTCATGATAACAGAGGTCAGTGCGGTAGTCACTGAGGCAGCATGCACTTGATATCTGGGGAACCCTGATCATGGTGGCTGTCTTGAGGCCTGAGGGGTATTCAGAGATTAAGGGTAGGCACACAGAACAGGAGGCACTGACATCAGCTTGTGATGTGATTTTATGCTCAGTTATGGCCTGTGTATCCTACCACGTGTCCCAAAAATAACTATGGATTGTTGTGCTTTGGTCCATTTTTATTTCCATTGGTTTTTGAGAGCTCGGCTCTTGCTGCTTTATCTCTGATTTGAAATGAACATCTCTTTTTAAACATCATTTCAAACAAAAAACTACAACTCCTATGAAAATATACTGTTTAGCTTTAATCTTTGCTGTTAACTCACCTATTTGGTCATGTTGATGCCATTTAACCTGCTGTGGTCCTTGGTTTAAATGACAATCCCTGTTGAGACAAATTAAATGAACAACACAAAATACTGTTGAGTAGTTATGTTTCACAGCTGAATTTTGTCATTGCTGTATTTTAAATAAGAATGTAATTTTGAATTAAGTTTACCTGTGCCTTTCAGGACCCAAAAATTCTAGTTCCTCTTTATTTTTTTTAATTTAAAGTAAGCCGTACAATATTCAATTCAATTCATATAGCGCCATAGGACACTTTTCATATAGAGCAGGTCTAGACCGTACTCTTTATAATATTATTTACAGAGACCAACATTTTCACCATGAGCAAGCACTTGCAGATGGTGGCGAGAAAAAACTTCCTTTTAACAGGCAGAAACCTCTGAGAGACCCAAGCTCATTCCACCACAACTGGTTGAGTTAAAGAGATAGAGCGGGCCATTAACATTATTCATCATTACACAGGACAAACACGCCCTGCTGGATGTGACACCCAAAGCAGTGGACACCCTGAACTATACCCAGTGGTACCCAATTGTCATCTTCTTCAACCCAGACAGCAAGCACGGCATCAAGGCCATGAGACAGAGGATTGTCCCCAACTCTAACCGTAGCGCCCGCAAACTCTACGAACAGGCCATCAAATTGAGGAAGACCTGCTCTCATTTATTCACTGGTACAGTTAACACACACAGTGTGTATTTGCTGTTTTTTGAGAGTTTATACTGAGATTGGATGGTTTTGCACGGACAGGGACAGGAGCAGACTCAACAGACTTATTAGAAGAGCGAGCTCTGTCCTGGACTGTCCTCTGGACTCGACAGAGGAGGTGGGTGAGAGGAGGATGTTAGCTAAGCTGACATCCATCATGGACAACCCCTCTCACCCCCTACACGACACTGTGGGGTCTCTGAGCAGCTCCTTCAGCAGCAGACTGATACACCCACGGTGTAAGAAGGAGAGGTTCTGCAGGTCCTTTATCCCTGCTGCTGTGAGACTTTACAACACCTGCACCTGACCATGTTGTAGTCTCTGTACATGCCTGTTTTCCGTTTTGCTTCTAGTACTTCTGTAAATATGTACACTACACTGTATTAGTACTTTCTGTAAATATGTACACTGAACACTGCTGCTGTAACAAGTGAATTTCCCCGTTGTGGGATCAATAAAGTATTATCTTGTTTTCTCATCCAGCCACCATTGATCTGAACTCAGCCAACGATGCCTGGTATGGCAGCGTCAAAGACTCCATCAGAGAGCAGCAGATGCAGGCTGTCTGGGTTTCTGATGGCAAGGTACACACATACACACACACACCATTATTTAACCAGATTTTACATCCCCCACATGAAGAGTATGTTTCAAGTTATACTGACAGGTGTTTCTGTTATTTTGTCCATCCCATTAATCTCAGTGAGCATAGACTAAATAACAGAAGAACAACTCTGTTTAACGTACAACATATAACAGTTTAACAGCACCATTGAGATTGGTGACACCAATAGGTTTTGTTGGTTTTGTGACATCAAAATGATCATCCAGTTGGATCATCCAGTTGGATCAAACCTAAAATATAATAAAAATATTTTTAGCACAAACAGTTTCATGAAAGAGGATTTATTGTTGTCTAGACTGCATTAGTTTAACTAGGTGGAGCTCTAAACTGCTCCCTGTATAGCCTAGTTTGTTCTTATTCAGTCTCATTAGTCTGTAGTAGAATAATTGCTCCTCTATGTCATTTTCGTAGCAGCCACTTATGTGTGCACTCTGAGCATGCTTACTGTGTGTCTTCCTACTTCCTGCCAGTAGTGCTCTACAGCTCGGCTCTGTTTGTCTTTCTTCTCTTTTGTTCTTGTGCTATCCATCTGTCCATCCTTCCTGCCTGTACACCCAAGATCCACCATGTGTCTCTTCTAGCTGGAGGGAGTAGAGAGTGATCTGGACTGCCAGGATGTGGAGCGATTGTCCTTCCTGTCCGCTGACTACCTCAGCATGGACAGCCGGCTGACCTCAGACCTGGATGACACAGCAGATGAGGCTGGGACCTACACCGACAATGAGCCAGATGTGGAGATGATGCACATCTCTGCCATCAGCCGCTCATCTGAACCCGTCACAGCTGAGCAGGTCAGAGTCAAACTCACACACACACACACATACACACACACATACACACACACACACACACACACACACACACACACACACACACACACACACACACAGACTTCCATACAGCTAGTGTGCATTAAAATAATTTTATCTTTTGAACTATTTGTGTACATGACATGAGTGACCTCCATCATGCTCACTGTACTGCTGCTCAGCAACAACCTCTGACCTCAAAAGTATCTTTTATTTAAGACTTGATCTGTGAATTATGAGCAAACTTTTAAATATATTTATATTATATATTTATAGTATACATTTTAAACAATTATTGCTAGAATTAAATGAAACAGAATGAACAGAAGAGTAAAAAGTCACAGTAAAGTGTGAGATGATGAAAAAGCCTCTGCTTCTTCTTGTTTAGTTTGAACTGTGACAGCGAGCACATCTCCCTGAATGATTCAGTTCAGTTGTATCGTTTCAGATCAATTATTTAACATAGAGGATGTCAGTGTGCAAATACATGATAAGTGGACTGATAGGATCTTTACCTGCCTTTTGTCTCAAGCGCTTCATTTGTTTGATAATATGTATTTGATGAGGGGGATACCAGACACACCCCTCACAAACACACAGCCTGATACACATGTCAGGGTGGTGCTGCCATCTGTAGTGCAGATAAGTGATTACAGCTCCAAGCCTGAACTACATTTAGCAGTAGTTTGTGCTGCATGTAAATATAATGATCAGCAAACATTTAAATCTGAACATTTTGTCATCTGACTTAAACCTGACATACAGTCTAATAACACAAGAGTCAGTTTTAAGTATTTTATTTTGGATAATCAACACAACAAATATGTGTGTAGATCTTGCGCAGGTACAGTCCAGACATCAGGAGTCGCATGAGGAAAATCAGCAGCCGGGAAGTCCTGAACAGGTGCAGCCCTCCACCTGTCTTCTTACCAGAAAACAAGGTGAGGGATATCTACACACCTACACATACATTTACCTGCTGACTCACATTTGTAGTTTTGTAGCAGCTGCTTAGTTCAGTTAAGATTTTAATGAATCGACTTTCTCACGTCACCTAAAATAAGTCAGATAAAGGCGTGATGTGAAGATAGCTTATGGTTGATATTACAGATTATTATACTTTCATGGTCCTAAAAGAACCATTTTCTCATGTCTTCATAATGATCGCTTCTACTTCCTCATTCATACTGAAAGTCATTCAGTGTGTATACTGTGCATTCTTTGTAGGGACTAACCAACTCTGCAGTTGTCGTAGAGAGCTCTTTTTCAGTCCACAAACCAGAAATAAAAGAGAATGAATATTATCTCACACTAATCATGTGTACACAAGCATTGGACACACAGTGCTTCTTCACTGTGTGTCACATCGTAGGGGATGGTTTGCGACGGCGACGTGCTTTGCGGTAACGTATTGTGTCACTTCCGGTTATCGGTGTTGTTTCCACGGTGCTCTCTGCTCTGCTCACCTGAACAGATTTTCGTATATTTCTCACATCAGCGACTATCTACTTATCTCTGCACTATCCTTAGACTTGTTCTGTCTGTGCACGAACAGGTCTCTTAACTCTAGTAACCACAATCTGATAGTTTCATCAGTTTCTGTTAGCCACACTAACTAGCCTAGCTATAGCAATGGCTTCTCTCTGCTCTCCTCCTCTCTCCTCTCCTGCTCTCTCCTGTCCTGTGTGCCACATGTTCAATTACTTCTCGTCCTCCTTTAGTGATAACGGTACTTGTAATAAATGTAGTTTATTCGTAGCTTTGGAGGCGAGGGTCAGTGAGTTAGAGGCACAGTACCGCACCACGAACAGTCGCTCAGATAGTTATCCAGTCCCCTGTGGCCTGTGCGGTACCACCACAGGTAGCTTTAGTTAGCCATCCCCCGGTAGTTCCCGAGCAGCCGGAAGGCTGGGTGACTGTCCGAAGGAGGCATAGCCCCAAACTGAAGCCCACGGTACACCATCAACCACTCCATGTTTCAAACAGATTTTCCCCACTCAGCAACACACCCGCTGAGAGGCCAACTCTGGTCATTGGCAGCTCCATAGTCAGAAACGTGAAGTTAGCGACACCGGGGGCCATAGTTAAATGTATCCCGGGGGCCAGAGCGGGCAACATCGAATCTTTTTTGAAACTGCTGGCTAAACATAAGCGTAAATACAGTAAGATTGTTATTCACGTCGGCAGTAATGACACCCGGTTACGCCAGTCGGAGGTCACTAAAATTAATGTTTCATCGGTGTGTGAATACGCCAAAATGATGTCGGACTCCGTAGTTTCCTCTGGTCCCCTCCCCAACGTGACCAGTGATGACATGTTTAGCCGCATGTCGTCATTTCACCGCTGGCTGTCGAGGTGGTGTCCAGCAAACGATGTGGGATTCATAGACAACTGGACACCTTTCTGGGGAAAACCTGGTCTGATTAGGAGAGACGGCATCCATCCCACTTTGGATGGAGCAGCTCTCATATCTAGAAACATGGCCAAGTTTATTAGCTGACCAAAACCATGTCGACAACCCAGAGTTGAGACCAGGAAGCAGAGCTGCAGTCTTACACGCTTCTCTGCGCCTCAATTAGAGCAGCTGCCCACCCAGTCCTTTAGTATAGAGACTGTGTCTGTCCCTCGTCCACCTACATTATTTAAAGATGAAACAAACAAAGAGTCCATCATAAAAACTTAATAAAAATTAAATCAACATCTCCAACAGTCCAAAATAAGAGAATTAAATGTGGACTCTTGAATATCAGGTCTTTGTCATCTAAAGCTGTCTTAGTCAATGAATTAATCTGATTATGATATTGATTTGTTTTGTCTCACTGAAACCTGGCTGCAGGATGATGAATATGTTAGCTTAAATGAATCCACTCCTTTAAGTCATTATAATACTCATGTTCCTCGAAGTACTGGTCGAGGTGGTGGAGTTGGAGCCATATTTGACTCAAGTCTATTAATAAATCCTAAACCTTATTTAGAATTATAATTCATTTGAAAGTCTTGTTCTTAGCCTCACTCACCCAACCTGGAAAACATCACAGCCAATTTTATTTGTTACAGTATATCGAGCTCCAAGTCCGTATTCTGAATTTTTATCTGAATTTGCAGGCTTGATCCTTAAAACAGATAAAGTAATTATTGTAGGTTTAACATTCATGTGGACAACCACAATGATAGTCTTAGTACTGCGTTTATCTCTCTATTAGACTCAATTGGCTTTTGTCAAAGTGTAAATAAACCGACTCATTGTCTGAACCACACTCTCGATCATGTTCTTTCATATGGCATTGAAATTGATAATCTAATAGTTTTTCCACAGAATCCTCTTCTGTCTGACCATTTTTTAATAACCTTTGAGTTCATACTACTGGACTATAAGCCTTTGTGTAGAAACTTCATCAAATAACTTTAATCATTTCTGCAGCTAAGCCGTCAACCTGTCTCTTAGACCCCATCCCAACCAGGCTGCTTAAGGATGTTTTATCTCTAGTTAGTCATTCTTTATTGGATACGATTAATCTGTCTTTATTATCAGGATATGTACCACAGTCCTTTAAGGTAGCTGTAATTAAACCTCTTCTTAAAAAGCCCACTCTAGACCCAGAGGTCTTAGCCAATTACAGACCGATATCAAACCTTCCCTTTGTGTCTAAGATACTTGAGAAAGCTGTAGCTAATCAACTGTGTGACTTTATCCATAACAATAGTCTATTTGAGGATTTTCAGTCAGGATTTAGAGTGCATCATAGCACAGTCAAAGTTACAAATTACCTCCTAATGGCATCAGACAAAGGACTCATCTCTGTACTTGTCCTGTTAGATCTTAGTGCTGCATTTGACACCATTGACCATCAAATTCTTTTACAGAGACTGGAACATCAAATTGGCATCAAAGGAACCGCCCTAAGCTGGTTTAAATCGTATTTCTTAGATCGATCTCAGTTTGTTCACGTCAATGATGAATCCTCCATGCATACCAAAGTTTGTCATGGAGTCCCACAAGGTTCTGTACTAGGACCACTTCTATTTAGTTTATATATGCTTCCTTTAGGGAACATTATTAGGAATCACTCTATCAATTTTCATTGTTATGCTGATGACACCCAATTATATTTATCGATCAAGCCTGATGCAACCAATCAGTTAACTAAACTCCAAGCATGCCTTAAGGATATAAAAAATTGGATGACCTACAATTTTTTGATTTTAAATTCAGACAAAACTGAAGTTCTTGTAATTGGACGCAAACACCTCAGAAACTCTCTTTCTAGAGACTTAGTTACTTTAGATGAGATCACCCTGGCCTCCAGCTCCACTGTAAAGAATCTTGGAGTTGTTTTTGATCAGGATTTGTCCTTTAATGTCCATATAAAACAAATTTCGAGGACTGCATTCTTCCACTTACGTAACATCGCTAAAATCAGACGCATTGTCTCTCAAGTGGATGCAGAAAAACTAGTCCACGCATTTGTTACTTCAAGGCTGGACTATTGTAACTCTTTGTTATCAGGCGGCTCTAATAAGTCTCTTAGGACTTTGCAGTTAATTCAGAATGCTGCTGCACGTGTCCTGACAAGAACCAAGATCAGAGATCACATCTCTCCCATTTTGGCTTCCTTGCTTTGGCTACCTATTAAATCTAGAATTATTAAAGATAGAATAGATTTAAAATTCTCCTCCTTACTTACGAATCTCTTTATGGTAAGGCACCATCATATCTAAAAGAGCTCATAGTACCTTACTACCCCTCTAGAACACTGCGCTCTCAGGACGCTGGGTTCCTTGTGGTTCCTATAGTCTCCAAAAGTAGATTGGGAGCCAGAGCTTTCAGTTATCAGGCTCCTCTTCTGTGGAACAAACTACCATTCTGGGTTCGGGAGGCAGACACGGTCAACACTTTTAAGAGTAGACTTAAGACTTTCCTTTTTAATAAAGCTTATAGTTAGAGCTGGCTCAGGTCATCCCTTAGTTATGCTGCCAAAGGATTAGACTGCCGGGGGGACTCCACTGCCCCCAAAACAGTGATCCAGGATAGAAATAATATTGTAGAAAAATAAAGGATTACAAATATTGTGTTGGACTGTGACACTGGACACTGTATTATTGGAGTTTCTGCTTAGTGTTGAACAACTGGACACCATCACTGATTATGTCAGCCGTTATGCCTAGTATAACGATATTGGTTGAAGATGTATTCATATCTCCCTTTACTGAAAAGTCTCTCTCTCTCCCTCTCCCTCCGTCCTTTACCATCTGTAAATATGCATGTCTCATTAATGCATGTTAATGCATGATACTTCCCTAGAGTTTCTGTCTTCTATATAATAAAATTGAATTAAATCGAATTAATTGTAGCAGCTGTTGAAAGTCTTGTGTTACATGGTTTGTTTATCAGAAAAGTCAGTTTGGTGAGAGCCATGAGCACTACACACTGTAAGAACTGTATCTGTTTTGGGTCTAATGCTTTTCCTTGTTGGTCAGGTGAAACTATCTCTGAGGGATGACCTGGTCCTCATGTCAGGCTCCACCAGTCCACATCAGCACAGTCAACACCACCCTCCACCTCCCAGCTCCAGACGAAGTTATGATTCTCCCTCTAGCAGCAGCCCCGCCAGTAGCAACAATGATCCTCCACCACCCATCTCTCGTTCAGCTGTGTCCTCCAGCCTGCTGCCCCCACCTCCGGCTCACCAACTTAACTACTGCGGCAAACTGCGGCCGCTTGGAGCGCCCCAACCCCCCCCTGTGGCCAAGGCCAGCAACTTCAGGAGCACAGCTGAGGCCACAGTTCATTCACCTGTGGCTCTGCCAAGTGTGACCATGGCAAAATGTAGGCAGCAGAAGGAGACGGCAGAGGACAGCCCTGTGGATGATCCATCCTTGAAGTCCTTCTTGGGGAAGATCAAGGCCTTTGAGAAAATGGATCACTTCACCCGAGCGCAAAAGATGCTGGACGTGCAGGAGGCACAGAATGCCAGGGTAGGCATACCTTCAAACTGCATTTTTATAAAGTGCTTTACACACAGTGTTACAGATACTCTATCTGTAGGTGGACTACCCAACTCAACTCAATCCAATTCAATTTGTTTGTCACATATAATCATAAAAGAGTTTTAAATACAATTCATTTTATTTATGTAAGTGTCAAATCAGAACAGAAGTTAGACCCAACAATTGCAGTGAAACGTATTTCTGTGAGCTCTTACTATACATTCTTAATTGAACTAAATAATAATACTAAAAATAGTTTGTGAGTAATAATAACAGTATAACTAGAAACATTTCTAAAGAAATTTTGAGTGTGTCTGACTCTGGCCCCATCGTTCCCATGCATTATTACTGACACTGCTCAGCAAATTCAGTACTAGTAAAGAAATTTTGAGACTGACGAGTGGGCTGTTGCTGGGGGTCTGTATCCAAAAAGCACACCTCAGATAGTCATTTTTAACATGTTTATTTAGACACAGGAGCAGCTAGCGTTTACGTGCTAACAATTATCATTAGCTTCTTGGCATTAGCATGTCAGCATTAGCAATTACCATTAGCATGTTAGCGGTGATGCGCTAGCAGTTAACATTAGCATGTCAGCATTAGCATGTTAGCATTAGCATGCTAGCATTAGCATGTTAACACTGATGCGCTAGGAGTTAACATTAGCATGTTAGGATTAGCATGTTAGCATTATCACGTTAGCATTAGCATGTTAACACTGATGCGCTAGGAGTTAACATTAGCATGTTAGCATTAGCATGTTAACATGAGCATGTCAGCACTGATGCACTAGCAGTTAACATTAGCATGTTAACACTGATGCGCTAGGAGTTAACATTAGCATGTTAGCATTAACATGTTAGCATTAGCATGTTAGCATTAATATGTTACCATTAGCATGCTAGCATTAGCATGTTAGCATTGTGCATGTTAACACTTATGCACTAGCAGTTACAATTAGCATGTAAGCATTTTCATGTTAACATTAGCATGTTAGCATTAGCATGTTAGCACTAGCATGTTATCATCAGCATGTTAACGTTGATGCGCTAGCAGTTAACATTAGCATGTTAGCATTAACATGTTAACATTAACATGTTAACGCTGATGCGCTAGCAGTTAGCATTAGCATGTTACTAATTAACATGTATTTAATTCGCTTATTTAATTTGTTCATGTTAATTAGCATTAGCATGTTAGCATTAGCATGATAACACTGATGCGCTAGCAGTTAGCATTAGCATATTAGCATTACCATGTTAGTAATCAACATGTATTTAATTCCTAGTGGCTAATGTTAATTAGCACTAATTTTAGCATTGGTCGCTAATGTTTGCAAATAGCATGTCTTTACAGCCTAAAAGTGTGTCTGTGTGTATGTGTGTCTGTGTGTGTGTGTGTGTGTGCGCACATTTTACACAGACGAGTTCAAATGAAGTGCCAAAAACTACAAAAATGGCTGCCGCTCGGCTTGTCTGCTGGCCCCTCCCCCCTCTCCTCCTCAAGCAGGCTGAGGTTGCCAAGTAGAAGGGAGAAGTTTAAAGTGTAAAAGGATTGTAGAGACTGTCCTGAGACTCACCTGTCCCGGTGTGCAGTTCCGCCTGTTTTATTGTTTCAACACGATGATGTCGATCTGTTTACTGAGCGTCTGTTCAGTGTGTCTGTGTGTGTGTGTGTGTGTTTGTGTGTGCGTGTCTGTGTGTGTGCGTGTCTGTCTCTCTATCTATGTGTTTGTGAGAGACAAGGATAAAATGGCCGACATTAAAAATGTAGTCTTGATAGTCTGATATCATACACAGATTTCAATAAAGTTAGTCAAAGGCATGCTTGAGGTTGCCAAGCAACAAGGCTGAGCTCACCTGTCCAGGTGTGCAGCTCAGCCTGTATTGATCGTAGATCAGCAGATTTTTATTGTTTGAACACAATGATGTCGATCTGTTTACTGAGAGTCTGTTCAGTGTCTGTGTGTGCGTGTGTCTGTGTGTGTGTCTGTCTGTGTGTGTGTGTGCATGCTTGTGTCTGTAGAAATGTTCTAAATGAGTTGAATCTAAAAAAAAAAGAATAAAAGTGTAATAGTACAAGATCCTGTTAATCCTGCTCCACTAACAGGCAGAACTAACAGGCATATATTAGTGGCTAACAGTAATGACGCGACGCATGAGGGTTTTCTGAATAAAGAGCACTAACATGTACATACATACATATATATATACATATATGTGTGTGTGTATGTGTGTGTGTGTGTGTGTGCGCACATTTAACACAGACAAGTTCAAGCTGTCGCTCGACTTGTCTGCTGACCCCTCCCCCCCTCCTCCTCAAGCAGGGTGAGGTTGCCAAGCAACCTGGGTGAGCTGCAGGTCTCATTAATTAGACACAGGTGTTCCATGCAGCAGTATGTCTCACTGAAATGCACAGTATATGTCTGAATGATCCCCCTGGAAGAGGGTCCAAAAAACCCTCAAGGTATGCCTCGAAACCAAAATCTAAATGACCAGAAGAATGCTCATCGTGTGTATAATGTCTGTGCCAAGTTTCAGGTGAAAATTGTATAAACTTTGGCCTCGAGAGTCAGAGCAAGCACAGGTGCGCCCTGCTCCTTCCGGTAAATTCTCTGCTTCAAAAACCATGGGAGTGAATGAGGCTGTGGATGGGAGTTGTCGATCAATCAACGTGTAGGGACCCAAAACTATACGAGCGACAGCTACAACAGTGGTATCAGTGCGATTACCTCGAATTTTTCTACGTTTTATGTATACATCGTGTCTGTAGTGGGGCATTTGAGCCCACGGTAGTGAAATACGTTTTATTTTTTCACAGATTTTTCTCCCTGCTCCTCACTCTAGCTGATGATGTCATCCACTCTAGCAAAAACATTCCGCCACATACACACCCATTATAAACCCAGAAATTTGACTAAAAACCTTCTCAACTTTGAGCCTTGATAGTTTAAAAACGGTAAAAGCTGTCGATGAGTGTAGTGAATCCGTAAAGAGAAAGCAAGCATACCTCCGTTTAAAAGTTCAAATTAAGTCTCTCGGTGGAAGTATGCCAGAGCAGTACATTGTTGAAAATGTCTGTTAAAATTTATTTTTCTTCAGGCCTCCCCATTCATTCTTTATGGGAAATTATTCTCAGTTTTTCGCGAATTTATTCGCGAAAAACTGAGAATAATTTCAAAACACGTGAATCTCTTAGAAAAGACATAGCACACATGTCCAGGCCAAGCCGGTCGTTTTGATACCCGTTTTGTGTGTGTGTGACAAAAACTCTGGGAGGAGAAGCGAGCCAAAAAAAGGGTGGAAGAATAATAATAATAACTAGAAAATTTCTAAAGAAATTTTGAGTGTGCCTGACTCTGGCCCTGTCGCCCCCATGCATTATTACTGACACTGCTCAGCAAATTCAGTACTAGAAAAGAAATTTTGGAAGTGACGAGTGGGCTGTTGCCGGGGTTCTGTGTTTAAAAAGCACACCTCAAATAGTCATTTTTAACATGTATATTTAGACACATTTATAACAGAGACAGCTTCAACAGTGTTATCAGTGGGTGTGTGTGTGTCTGTGTTGCTGTGTGTGTGTGTGTGTGTGTGTGTGTGTGTGTGTGTGTGTGTGTGTGTGTAACCCTTCTGAAGCAGAAAAGTATTAGTAATGATAATAATAACTTTAACTAATGGCCAGAATAAGAAACAGAAGATTTAAATTCGACTACGGAGCCCAGGTGTAACCAACTGATGCACAAGAACGACACGACACTGTGGCTCTTTTTGTTAATGA
This sequence comes from Collichthys lucidus, assembly GCA_004119915.2. NCBI lineage: Eukaryota > Metazoa > Chordata > Actinopteri > Sciaenidae > Collichthys > Collichthys lucidus. The sequence continues at coordinate 9,559,947 of CM014088.1, read as the reverse complement.
GAACAATGCTCCCCTATTTTAATATGAAGCTGGGGAGAATAATAAAACACATGAAATACATACAACAGCCTTACCCGGGTAGGTATAGAGAATAACAAACAAAATAAAGGTTTTCGCAGCTGCGTGTGGTTTTTCTTATTGTTCTGTTCACTTCACTATATGTGCACCCTTTAGGTGTCAGTCCAGCCACACGGTTGTGTGGGTGTGTGTGTATGTGTAAAAGTGAGCAAAAGGATTCAATTCACGGTGTACGTCTAAGATCCTCCAGGGTCCGGCTCGCCATCAACGTCTCTCTCTGGCTCCGTCCTCCAGACAGGCTCTATCCAAATCCAAGGGTTCCTCAAAAACCTGACCTACAATAAGTAGGATCAGAACATATTTCTTCAATTTCTCAGATCTTAAATTATGAATTATTGTACATAAATCACTTTAAATTGTCTCTATATTATGTAGAGGATAAGTGCTTTAACTAACTTGTATTGCAAAATAAGATCACAATTTCTCAGTAGCAAAAGGTGAATAATTCAAAGTATATTATGATACCAAATGATTATTTTTCGAACAGTACCATCACATATATATATGCTATTAACATAGCAATTAACATATTAATTATCACAAATAACCAAAATGTAAACTCTTGTAATGTTCACAGTAAGAAACCATAAATTAATGTGCTTAAAATAAACAAATATGTTCACAGTCACACACATGGCACACCATAACTCAAGTAAAAGCTAGACAAAATTGTTACATCAGAGCTTGGTGTGACTGGCAGTGCTGATTAGCCCCGGAGCTAGCGCTCCGATATTAGCATTGAGCTAGTACTTAGCTCACGGAGTTAGCCGTTTAGCTTGTAGAATTAGCGTTTTAGCACTTAGCATTAGCACAGCAGGACGATCTCTCACCGCTGCGATTCTCCACCCGAGCGAATCCTCCAACTGCACTCCTGCAGATCGTGGTCGTCCGGGGAGATTCCTCCTTTGGTTTTGTCCGAGTTTTTAATCACTTTTTTCCAGTTTATCCACTTTTATGTTTTCTCCGTCCTGACATTAAGACCGTGTCCAGAACATGCTTCCTCTTGCTCCTTCTAGAGGCTACGGCGAAATGTGAACCTGCGTCAGGTGGGATTACAGACTGCGTCTGCTCCTCCGACTGTATGACAGATCGGGACCACAACTCATCCCTTTCAAATTAAAGTTCCCCTAGTTTTTCTACAAGAATAACCACAAATAGTCTTTTCTTCATGAATTTCACAGTCCTTTAACTCACATATTCTCTCTCTCTTTTAGATATAAAATATACCTTTTTAATACACATGTTTTTTATCTGGGTTACATGTGTGTCTATGTTACTGTGTGTGTGTGTGTGTGTGTGTGTGTGTGTGTGTGTGTGTGTGTGTGTCTGCGTTACTGTGTGTGTGTGTGTGTATAATAATGCCATGAAACACGCAGAAGATCAATAGTTGCTTGTTAGCAGCTATTGTGTGTGTCTGTGTCTGCTGGCCCCTCCCCCCTCTCCTCTTGAAGCAGACGAAGGTTGCCAAGCAACCAGGACCAACTGTAACCAGCAGTTACTGCAGTTATGTCACTTAGAAATTGAGAGAAAATGCTGAGACCTCCTCTCGAAAAGGAAGGATTTCTGACCAGAACCGTGTCTCCAATCATTGAACCGACTTAACCACAAGCAACATGAGACCTTCCTGATCGTTTTACATATTTGTTTGGTGTCGATAAATAAAGAAATGTGTCCTTAAGAGCAAGAGAGAGAAAGGTTACTTCTGCTTTGCTCCATAAAAAGTCCAGCCGTTTTAACATGGCAGTCTATGGGGCTGTGGATGGGTGTTGGTGGCGCATCTTTGACAGGCGAATGTGAGTGAGACGACAAATTTTCCTACGTTTATATGTATAAATCGCGTCTGTAGTGGTACATTTGAGGCCACGGCAGTCAAATACGTTTTATTTTTTCACAGATTTTTCTCCCTGCTCCTCACTCTAGCTGATGATGTCATCCACTCTAGCAAAAACATTCCGCCACATACACACCCATTATAAACCCAGAAATTTGACTAAAAACCTGCTGAACTTTGAGCCTTGATAGTTTAAAAACGGTAAAAGCTGTCGATGAGTGTAGTGAATCCATGAAGAGAAGGCAAGCATACCTCCGTTTTAAATTTTAAATGAAGTCTCTCGGTGAAAGTATGCCAGAGCTGTTCACTGTTTACAATGTCTGTTGAAATGTATTTTTCTTCAGGCCTCCCCATTCATTCTTTATGGGAAATTTTTCTCAGTTTTTCGCGAATAAATTCGCGAAAAACACGCGAATCTCTTAGAAAAGACATAGCACACGATTCCCGGCCGAGCCGGTCGTTTTGATACCCGTTTTGTGTGTGTGTGACAAAAACTCTGGGAGGAGAAGCGAGGCAAAAAAAGGGCGTAAGAATAATAATAATAAGAAGAACTAGAAAATTTCTAAAGAAATTTTGAGTGTGCCTGACTCTGGCCCTGTCGCCCCCATGCATTATTACTGACACTGCTCAGCAAATTCAGTACTAGAAAAGAAATTTTGAGAGTGACGAGTGGGCTGTTGCTGGGGTTCTGTTAGCATTAGCATGTTAACACTGATGCGCTAGCAGTTAGCATTAGCATGTTAACATTAGCATGTTAACAATAACATGTTAACACTGATGCAATAGCAGTTAGCATTACCATGTTAGCATTAGCATGTTCACATTAGCATGTTAACACTGATGAGCTAGCAGGTAGCATTAGCATGTTAACATTAACATGTTAACACTGACGGCTAGCAGTTAACATTAGCATGTTAACACTGATGCGCTAGCAGTTAACATTAGCACGTTAGCATTAGCATGTTAACATTAACATGTTAGTACTAGCATGTTAGCATTAGCATGTTAACACTGATGCGCTAGCAGTTAGCATTAGCATCTTAGCATTAGCATGTTATCATGCACATGTTAACACTGATGGGCTAGCAGTTAGCTTTAGCATGTTAGCAGTAGCATGTTAGCATTAACATTTCAGCATTAGCATGTTAACATTAGCATGTTAGCATGCACATGTTAACACTGATGCGCTAGCAGTTAACATTAGCATGTTAGCATTAGCATGTTAACATTAGCATGTTAGCATTAACATGTTAGCATGCACATGTTAACACTGATGCAATAGCAGTTAGCATTACCATGTTAGCATTAGCATGTTCACATTAGCATGTCAGCATTAGCATGTTAACACTGATGAGCTAGCAGGTAGCATTAGCATGTTAACATTAGCATGTTAGCATTAGCATGACGGCTAGCAGTTAACATTAGCATGTTAACACTGATGCGCTAGCAGTTAACATTAGCACGTTAGCATTAGCATGTTAACATTAACATGTTAGTACTAGCATGTTAGCATTAGCATGTTAACACTGATGCGCTAGCAGTTAGCATTAGCATCTTAGCATTAGCATGTTAGCATACACATGTTAACACTGATGGGCTAGCAGTTAGCTTTAGCATGTTAGCAGTAGCATGTTAGCATTAACATTTCAGCATTAGCATGTTAACATTAGCATGTTAGCATGCACATGTTAACACTGATGCGCTAGCAGTTAACATTAGCATGTTAGCATTAGCATGTTAACATTAGCATGTTAGCATTAACATGTTAGCATGCACATGTTAACACTGATGCGCTAGCAGTTAACATTAACATGTAAGCATTAGCATGTTAGCATTAGCATGTTAGCATTAACATGTTAGCATTAGCATGTTATCAACATCAATCAACATGTATTTAATTCCTAGTGGCTAATGTTAATTAGCACTAATTTTAGCATTGGTCGCTAATGTTTGCAAATAGCATGTCTTTACAGCCTAAAAGTGTGTCTGTGTGTTACTGTCTGTGTGTGTGTTACTGTCTGTGTGTGTGTGTGTGTGTGTGTGTGTGTGTGTGTGTGTGTGTGTGTGTGTGTGTGTGTGTGTCTGTCTGTCTGTGTGCGCACATTTAACACAGACAAGTTCAAGCTGTCGCTCGGCTTGTCTGCTGACCCCTCCCCCCCTCCTCCGCAAGCAGTTGCCAAGCAACCTGGGTGAGCTGCAGGTCTCATTAATTAGACACAGGTGTTCATGCAGCAGTATGTCTCACTGAAATGCACAGTATATGTCTGAATGATCCCCCTGGAAAAGGGGCCAAAAAACCCTCAAGGTATGCCTGGAAACCAAAATCTAAATGACCAGAAGAATGCTCATTGTGTGTATAATGTCTGTGCCAAGTTTCAGGTGAAAATTGTATAAACTTTGGTCTCGAGAGTCAGAGCAAGCACAGGTGCGCCCTGCTCCTTCCGGTAAATTCTCTGCTTCAAAAACCATGGGAGTGAATGAGGCTGTGGATGGGAGTAGTCGATCAATTAACGTGTAGGGACCCAAAACTATACGAGCGACAGCTACAACAGTGGTATCAGTGCGATTACCTCGAATTTTCCTACGTTTTATGTATACTTGGTGTCTGTAGTGGAGCATTTGAGCCCACGGTAGTGAAATACGTTTTATTTTTTCACAGATTTTTCTCCCTGCTCCTCACTCTAGCTGATGATGTCATCCACTCTAGCAAAAACATTCCGCCACATACACACCCATTATAAACCCAGAAATTTGACTAAAAACCTGCTCAACTTTGAGCCTTGATAGTTTAAAAACGGTAAAAGCTGTCGATGAGTGTAGTGAATCCATGAAGAGAAGGCAAGCATACCTCCGTTTTTAGTTTTTAAATGAAGTCTCTCGGTGAAAGTATGCCAGAGCAGTTCATTGTTGAAAATGTCTGTTGAAATTTATTTTTCTTCGGGCCTCCCCATTCATTCTTTATGGGAAATTATTCTCAGTTTTTCGCGAATAAATTCGCGAAAAACACGTGAATCTCTTAGAAAAGACATAGCACACGATTCCCGGCCGAGCCGGTCGTTTTGATACCCGTTTTGTGTGTGTGTGACAAAAACTCTGGGAGGAGAAGCGATGCAAAAAAAGGGCGTAAGAATAATAATAATAAGAAGAATAAGCGCGGTGGATAACATATAGTGTGCACTTTCAGGCACACTCAACTAGAAAATTTCTAAAGAAATTTTGAGTGTGCCTGACTCTGGCCCTGTCGCCCCCATGCATTATTACTGACACTGCTCAGCAAATTCAGTACTAGAAAAGAAATTTTGAGAGTGACGAGTGGGCTGTTGCTGGGGTTCTGTTAGCATTAGCATGTTAACACTGATGCGCTAGCAGTTAGCATTAGCATGTTAACATTAGCATGTTAACAATAACATGTTAGCATTCGCATGTTAACACTGATGCAATAGCAGTTAGCATTACCATGTTAGCATTAGCATGTTCACATTAGCATGTCAGCATTAGCATGTTAACACTGATGAGCAAGCAGGTAGCATTAGCATGTTAACATTAACATGTTAACACTGACGGCTAGCAGTTAACATTAGCATGTTAACACTGATGCGCTAGCAGTTAACATTAGCACGTTAGCATTAGCATGTTAACATTAACATGTTAGTACTAGCATGTTAGCATTAGCATGTTAACACTGATGCGCTAGCAGTTAGCATTAGCATCTTAGCATTAGCATGTTAGCATGCACATGTTAACACTGATGGGCTAGCAGTTAGCTTTAGCATGTTAGCAGTAGCATGTTAGCATTAACATTTCAGCATTAGCATGTTAACATTAGCATGTTAGCATGCACATGTTAACACTGATGCGCTAGCAGTTAACATTAGCATGTTAGCATTAGCATGTTAACATTAGCATGTTAGCATTAACATGTTAGCATGCACATGTTAACACTGATGCAATAGCAGTTAGCATTACCATGTTAGCATTAGCATGTTCACATTAGCATGTCAGCATTAGCATGTTAACACTGATGAGCTAGCAGGTAGCATTAGCATGTTAACATTAGCATGTTAGCATTAGCATGTTAACATTAACATGTTAACACTGACGGCTAGCAGTTAACATTAGCATGTTAACACTGATGCGCTAGCAGTTAACATTAGCACGTTAGCATTAGCATGTTAACATTAACATGTTGATACTAGCATGTTAGCATTAGAATGTTAACACTGATGCGCTAGCAGTTAGCATTAGCATCTTAGCATTAGCATGTTAGCATGCACATGTTAACACTGATGGGCTAGCAGTTAGCTTTAGCATGTTAGCAGTAGCATGTTAGCATTAACATTTCAGCATTAGCATGTTAACATTAGCATGTTAGCATGCACATGTTAACACTGATGCGCTAGCAGTTAACATTAGCATGTTAGCATTAGCATGTTAACATTAGCATGTTAGCATTAACATGTTAGCATGCACATGTTAACACTGATGCGCTAGCAGTTAACATTAACATGTAAGCATTAGCATGTTAGCATTAGCATGTTAGCATTAACATGTTAGCATTAGCATGTTATCAACATCAATCAACATGTATTAATTCCTAGTGGCTAATGTTAATTAGCACTAATTTTAGCATTGGTCGCTAATGTTTGCAAATAGCATGTCTTTACAGCCTAAAAGTGTGTCTGTGTATATCTGTCTGTGTGTGTGTTACTGTCTGTGTGTGTGTGTGTGCGTGGTGTGTGTGTGTGGTGTGTCTGTTGTCTGTCTGTCTGTCTGTCTGTCTGTGTGTGTCTGTGGTCTGTCTGTGTGTGTGTGCGTGTGTCTGTCTGTCTGTCTGTCTGTGTGTGTGCGTGTGTGTGCGCGTCTGTCTGTCTGTCTGTCTGTGGTGTGTGTGTGTGTGTGTGGTGTGTGTGCATGCTTGTGTCTGTAGAAATGTTCTAAATGAGTTGAATCTCAAAAAAAAAAAAATTGTAATAGTACAAGATCCTGTTAATCCTGCACCAGCGCATGTTAGCATTACCAAGTTAGCAATTATAATGTATTTCATTCTTAGTGGCAAACAATAATGGTGGCGCCACTAACAGGCAGAACTAACAGGCATATATTAGTGGCTAACAGTAATGACGCGACGCATGAGGGTTTTCTGAATAAAGAGCACTAACATGTACATACATACATATATATATACATATATGTGTGTGTGTGTCTGTGTGTTACTGTCTGTGTGTGTGTTACTGTCTGTGTCTGTGGTGTGTGTGTGTGTGTGTGTGTCTGTCTGTCTGTCTGTGTGCGCACATTTAACACAGACAAGTTCAAGCTGTCGCTCGGCTTGTCTGCTGGCCCCTCCCCCCTCTCCTCCTCAAGCAGGCTGAGGTTGCCAAGTAGAAGGGAGAAGTTTAAAGTGTAAAAGGATTGTAGAGACTGTCCTGAGACTGTCCTGAGACTCACCTGTCCCGGTGTGCAGTTCCTCCTGTTTCCCGGCTTTACTGAGCGTCTGTTCAGTGTGTCTGTGTGTGTGTGTGTGTCTGCTTGTCTGTGTGTGTGCGTGTCTGTCTCTCTATCTATGTGTTTGTGTTTGTGAGAGACAAGGATAAAATGGCCGACATTAAAAATGTAGTCTTGATAGTCTGATATTATACACAGATTTCAATAAAGTTAGTCAAAGGCATGCTAGAGGTTGCCAAGCAACAAGGCTGAGCTCACCTGTCCAGGTGTGCAGCTCAGCCTGTATTGATCGTAGATCAGCAGATTTTTATTGTTTGAACACAATGATGTCGATCTGTTTACTGAGAGTCTGTTCAGTGTCTGTGTGTGCGGTGTGTCTGTGTGTGTGTCTGTCTGTGTTGTGTGTGTGTGTGTGCATGCTTGTGTCTGTAGAAATGTTCTAAATGAGTTGAATTTAAAAAAAAGAATAAAAGTGTAATAGTACAAGATCCTGTTAATCCTGCACCAGCGCATGTTAGCATTACCAAGTTAGCAATTATAATGTATTTCATTCTTAGTGGCTAACAATAATGGTGGCTCCACTAACAGGCAGAACTAACAGGCATATATTAGTGGCTAACAGTAATGACGCGACGCATGAGGGTTTTCTGAATAAAGAGCACTAACATGTACATACATACATATATATATATACATATATGTGTGTGTGTGTGTGTGTGTGTGTGTGTGTATGTGCGCGCACATTTAACACAGACAAGTTCAAGCTGTCGCTCGGCTTGTCTGCTGACCCCTCCCCCCCTCCTCCTCAAGCAGGGTGAGGTTGCCAAGCAACCTGGGTGAGCTGCAGGTCTCATTAATTAGACACAGGTGTTCCATGCAGCAGTATGTCTCACTGAAATGCACAGTATATGTCTGAATGATCCCCCTGGAAGAGGGTCCAAAAAACCCTCAAGGTATGCCTCGAAACCAAAATCTAAATGACCAGAAGAATGCTCATCGTGTGTATAATGTCTGTGCCAAGTTTCAGGTGAAAATTGTATAAACTTTGGCCTCGAGAGTCAGAGCAAGCACAGGTGCGCCCTGCTCCTTCCGGTAAATTCTCTGCTTCAAAAACCATGGGAGTGAATGAGGCTGTGGATGGGAGTAGTCGATCAATCAACGTGTAGGGACCCAAAACTATACGAGCGACAGCTACAACAGTGGTATCAGTGCGATTACCTCGAATTTTCCTACGTTTTATGTATACATCGTGTCTGTAGTGGGGCATTTGAGCCCACGGTAGTGAAATACGTTTTATTTTTTCACAGATTTTTCTCCCTGCTCCTCACTCTAGCTGATGATGTCATCCACTCTAGCAAAAACATTCCGCCACATACACACCCATTATAAACCCAGAAATTTGACTAAAAACCTGCTGAACTTTGAGCCTTGATAGTTTAAAAACGGTAAAAGCTGTCGATGAGTGTAGTGAATCCATGAAGAGAAGGCAAGCATACCTCCGTTTTAAATTTTAAATGAAGTCTCTCGGTGAAAGTATGCCAGAGCTGTTCACTGTTTACAATGTCTGTTGAAATGTATTTTTCTTCAGGCCTCCCCATTCATTCTTTATGGGAAATTTTTCTCAGTTTTTCGCGAATAAATTCGCGAAAAACACGCGAATCTCTTAGAAAAGACATAGCACACGATTCCCGGCCGAGCCGGTCGTTTTGATACCCGTTTTGTGTGTGTGTGACAAAAACTCTGGGAGGAGAAGCGAAGCAAAAAAAGGGCGTAAGAATAATAATAAGAAGAAGAATAAGCGCGGTGGATAACATATAGTGTGCACTTTCAGGCACACTCAATAAGCGCGGTGGATAACATATAGTGTGCACTTTCAGGCACACTCAATAATAATAAGAAGAATAAGCGCGGTGGATAACATATAGTGTGCACTTTCAGGCACACTCAATAATAATAAGAAGAAGAATAAGCGCGGTGGATAACATATAGTGTGCACTTTCAGGCACACTCAACTAGAAAATTTCTAAAGAAATTTTGAGTGTGCCTGACTCTGGCCCTGTCGCCCCCATGCATTATTACTGACATTGCTCAGCAAATTCAGTACTAGAAAAGAAATTTTGAGAGTGACGAGTGGGCTGTTGCTGGGGTTCTGTTAGCATTAGCATGTTAGCATTAACATGTTAACATTAGCATGTTAACACTAATGCGCTAGCAGTTAGCATGAGCATGTTAACATTAGCATGTTAGCATTAGCATGTTAGCATTAGCATGTTAGCATTAGCATGTTAGCATTGATGCGCTAGCAGTTAACATTAGCATCTTAGCATTAGCATGTTAACATTAGCATGTTAGCATTAGCATGTTAGCATTAGCATGTTAACATTAGCATGTTAACATTAGCATGTTAGCATGCACATGTTAACACAGATGCGCTAGCAGTTAACATTAGCATGTTAGCATTAGCATGTTAGCATTAACATGTTAACATGCGCATGTTAACATTGATGCGCTAGCAGTTAACATTAACATGTTAGCATTAGCATGTTAGCATTAGCATGTTAACACTGATGCGCTAGCAGTTAGCACTAGCATGTTAGCATTACCATGTTATTAATCAACATGTATTTAATTCCTAGTGGCTAATGTTAATTAGCACTAATTTTAGCATTGGTCGCTAATGTTTGCAAATAGCATGTCTTTACAGCCTAAAAGTGTGTGTATGTGTGTGTGTGTGCGCGCACATTTTACACAGACAAGTTCAAATGAAGTGCCAAAAACTACAAAAATGGCTGCCGCTCGGCTTGTCTGCTGGCCCCTCCCCCCTCTCCTCCTCAAGCAGGCTGAGGTTGCCAAGTAGAAGGGAGAAGTTTAAAGTGTAAAAGGATTGTAGAGACTGTCCTGAGACTGTCCTGAGACTCACCTGTCCAGGTGTGCAGTTCCGCCTGTTTTATTGTTTCAACACGATGATGTCGATCTGTTTACTGAGCGTCTGTTCAGTGTGTCTGTGTGTGTGTGTGTGTGCGTGTGTGTGCGTGTCTGTGTGTGTGCGTGTCTGTCTCTCTATCTATGTGTTTGTGTTTGTGAGAGACAAGGATAAAATGGCCGACATTAAAAATGTAGTCTTGATAGTCTGATATCATACACAAATTTCAATAAAGTTAGTCAAAGGCATGCTTGAGGTTGCCAAGCAACCAGGGTGAGCTCACCTGTGCAGGTGTGCAGCTCAGCCTGTATTGATCGTAGATCAGCAGATTTTTATTGTTTGAACACAATGATGTCGATCTGTTTACTGAGAGTCTGTTCAGTGTCTGTGTGTGCGTGTGTCTGTGTGTGTGTCTGTCTGTGTGTGTGTGTGTGCATGCTTGTGTCTGTAGAAATGTTCTAAATGAGTTGAATCTAAAAAAAAAAGAATAAAAGTGTAATAGTACAAGATCCTGTTAATCCTGCACCAGCGCATGTTAGCATTACCAAGTTAGCAATTATAATGTATTTCATTCTTAGTGGCTAACAATAATGGTGGCGCCACTAACAGGCAGAACTAACAGGCATATATTAGTGGCTAACAGTAATGACGCGACGCATGAGGGTTTTCTGAATAAAGAGCACTAACGTGTACATACATACATATATATATACATATATGTGTGTGTGTGTGTGTGTGTGTGTGTGTGAGGGTGTGTGTGTGTGTGTGTTACTGTCTGTGTGTGTGTTACTGTGTGTGTGTGTGTGTGTGTGTGTGTGTGTGTGTGTGTGTGTGTGTGTGTGTGTGTGTGTTTGTGTGTGTGTGTGCCCACATTTAACACAGACAAGTTCAAGCTGTCGCTCGGCTTGTCTGCTGACCCCTCCCCCCCTCCTCCTCAAGCAAGGTGAGGTTGCCAAGCAACCTGGGTGAGCTGCAGGTCTCATTAATTAGACACAGGTGCTTGATGCAGCATGTATGTCTCACTGAAATGCACAGTATATGTCTGAATGATCCCCCTGGAAGAGGGTCCAAAAAACCCTCAAGGTATGCCTCGAAACCAAAATTCAAGATTCAAGATTCAAGTTTTTATTTGTCACATGCCTAAAAGTACAGGTACAGTGGCAGTGAAATGAAGGTGACTGTCGCGACTGTGCAAAAAAACACTCAAAAGGATAAAAAAAATAAGATAGAAAGAAGAATAAATAAAATGTAAGATAGAAATAGCAAAACTAGAAAAATAAATAAACTAGAAAAAAGATATACACTACTATGTTACTATATTTACAACTATGTACATGACCAGTATAATACAAATTAGCATTGACTATGTTGTTCTGCAGAGTTCAGGATCCGTGTGGCCTGGGGAAAGAAGCTCCTCTTCAGCCTCTCGGTCCTGGCTCTGATGGAGCGAAGCCTCTTGCCTGAGGGCAGCCACGCAAACAGTTTATGTCGGGGTGGTGAATGTCCCTCATGATCCGACCTGCCCTGGACCTGCACCGCTGGTGTAAATGTCCTGTAGGTCGGGCAGTGCGGTGCGGGTGACCCGTTCAGCACAGCGGATGACTCTGTGCAGGGCCTTTCTGTCCTGTGAGCTGCAGCTGCCGTACCAGGCCGTGATGCTCGCAGAGAGCACAGACCCCACAGTGGCGGTGTAGAGGTTACCAGCAGTTTACTGGAGGCCTTGAATTTCCTGAGCCTCCTGAGGTGGAATAAACGCTGCCTCGCCTTCTTCACCAGGGTGGAGGTGTGTGTAGTCCATGTCAGGTCCTCAGAGATGAGAACCCCGAGGTACCTGTAGCTGCACTCTCTCCACCGGGTTCCCGTAGATCTTTAGAGGTGCGTACTCGATCTTCTGTCGTCCTCTCCTGAAGTCGACTACCACCTCCTTAGTTTTGGTGACGTTCAGGTCCAGGTTGTTGTCCTTACACCATGAGGACAGCCGCTCCACCTCCTCCAGATAGGCCATCTCGTTGTTGCTGGAGATCAGGCCTACCACCAGTGTCATCCGCAAACTTCACAGATGTTGGATTGGTGGGCAGCCGAACAGTCATGGGTGTACAGGGAGTACAGCAGAGGACTCAGCACGCAGCCTTGGGGGGCACCGGTGTTAAGGGTTAGGGGTCTGGATGTGAGGCCACCGACCTTTACCACCTGTGGTCTGCCAGTCAGGAAGCTATGAACCCAGGAGCAGAGTGAAGGACTTAGCCCTAGATCCACCAGTTTGGTGACCAGTCTGTGAGGAACTATGGTGTTGAAAGCTGAGCTGTAGTCAATACAGCATCGCACATAGTTCCCTTTGCCGTTGTCCAGGTGGGAGGGGTGGAGGGAGTACTGAGTGATGGCGTCGTCAGTACTCCTATTGGGGCGATAGGCAAACTGCAGGGGGTCCAGGGAGGCCGGTAGTGATGAGCAGATGGAGTCTTTGATGAGTCTTTCAAAGCACTTCATCACCACGGAGGTTAAGGGCGACAGGGCGGTAGTCATTAAGGCAGGCCGGGCTGTTCTTCTTGGGCACAGGTATAATGGTGGACTTCTTTAGGCAGATGGGGACGACAGAGTGGACAAGGGACAGATTGAAGATGGTCGTGAACACCGGGGGGCTAGCTGGTCGGCGCAGGACTTCAGCAGCCGTCCGGGGATGCCATCTGGGCCGGCTGCATTCCTGCTGTTCACTCGCCTCAGAGCTCTCCTCACGTCGTGCTCTGAGAGCGAGAGGGGGCGGTCCTCCGCGTCGGTGTGGACGCCGGCGCTAGCCTCCAGGCTAGCGTTAGCGCCGACAGCCTCAAAGCGAGCGAAGAAAGTGTTCAGTTCTTCCACCAAATCTAAATGACCAGAAGAATGCTCATCGTGTGTATAATGTCTGTGCCAAGTTTCAGGTGAAAATTGTATAAACTTTGGCCTCGAGAGTCAAAGCAAGCACAGGTGCGCCCTGCTCCTTCCGGTAAATTCTCTGCTTCAAAAACCATGGGAGTGAATGAGGCTGTGGATGGGAGTAGTCGATCAATTAACGTGTAGGGACCCAAAACTATACGAGCGACAGCTACAACAGTGGTATCAGTGCGATTACCTCGAATTTTCCTACGTTTTATGTATACATCGTGTCTGTAGTGGGGCATTTGAGCCCACGGTAGTGAAATACGTTTTATTTTTTCACAGATTTTTCTCCCTGCTCCTCACTCTAGCTGATGATGTCATCCACTCTAGCAAAAACATTCCGCCACATACACACCCATTATAAACCCAGAAATTTGACTAAAAACCTGCTCCGCTTTGAGCCTTGATAGTTTAAAAACGGTAAAAGCTGTCGATGAGTGTAGTGAATCCATGAAGAGAAGGCAAGCATACCTCCGTTTTTAGTTTTTAAATGAAGTCTCTCGGTGAAAGTATGCCAGAGCAGTTCATTGTTGAAAATGTCTGTTGAAATTTATTTTTCTTTGGGCCTCCCCATTCATTCTTTATGGGAAATTATTCTCAGTTTTTCGCGAATAAATTCGCGAAAAACACGTGAATCTCTTAGAAAAGACATAGCACACATGTCCAGGCCAAGCCGGTCGTTTTGATACCCGTTTTGTGTGTGTGTGACAAAAACTCTGGGAGGAGAAGCGAGCCAAAAAAAGGGTGGAAGAATAATAATAATAACTAGAAAATTTCTAAAGAAATTTTGAGTGTGCCTGACTCTGGCCCTGTCGCCCCCATGCATTATTACTGACACTGCTCAGCAAATTCAGTACTAGAAAAGAAATTTTGGAAGTGACGAGTGGGCTGTTGCCGGGGTTCTGTGTTTAAAAAGCACACCTCAAATAGTCATTGTTAACATGTATATTTAGACACATTTATAACAGAGACAGCTTCAACAGTGTTATCAGTGGGTGTGTGTGTGTGTGTGTGTAACCCTTCTGAAGCAGAAAAGTATAGTAATGATAATAATAACTTTAACTAATGGCCAGAATAAGAAACAGAAGATTTAAATTCGACTACGGAGCCCAGGTGTAACCAACTGATGCACAAGAACGACACGACACTGTGGCTCTTTTTGTTAATGAGAACAATGCTCCCCTATTTTAATATGAAGCTGGGGAGAATAATAAAACACATAAAATACATACAACAGCCTTACCCGGGTAGGTATAGAGAATAACAAACAAAATAAAGGTTTTCGCAGCTGCGTGTGGTTTTTCTTATTGTTCTGTTCACTTCACTATATGTGCACCCTTTAGGTGTCAGTCCAGCCACACGGTTGTGTGGGTGTGTGTGTATGTGTAAAAGTGAGCAAAAGGATTCAATTCACGGTGTACGTCTAAGATCCTCCAGGGTCCGGCTCGCCATCAACGTCTCTCTCTGGCTCCGTCCTCCAGACAGGCTCTATCCAAATCCAAGGGTTCCTCAAAAACCTGACCTACAATAAGTAGGATCAGAACATATTTCTTCAATTTCTCAGATCTTAAATTATGAATTATTGTACATAAATCACTTTAAATTGTCTCTATATTATGTAGAGGATAAGTGCTTTAACTAACTTGTATTGCAAAATAAGATCACAATTTCTCAGTAGCAAAAGGTGAATAATTCAAAGTATATTATGATACCAAATGATTATTTTTCGAACAGTACCATCACATATATATATATATGCTATTAACATAGCAATTAACATATTAATTATCACAAATAACCAAAATGTAAACTCTTGTAATGTTCACAGTAAGAAACCATAACTTAATGTGCTTAAAATAAACAAATATGTTCACAGTCACACACATGGCACACCATAACTCAAGTAAAAGCTAGACAAAATTGTTACATCAGAGCTTGGTGTGACTGGCAGTGCTGATAAGCCCCGGAGCTAGCGCTCCGGTATTAGCATTGAGCTAGTACTTAGCTCACGGAGTTAGCCGTTTAGCTTGTAGAATTAGCGTTTTAGCACTTAGCATTAGCACAGCAGGACGATCTCTCACCGCTGCGATTCTCCACCCGAGCGAATCCTCCAACTGCACTCCTGCAGATCGTGGTCGTCCGGGGAGTTTATCCACTTTTATGTTTTCTCCGTCCTGACATTAAGACCGTGTCCAGAACATGCTTCCTCTTGCTCCTTCTAGAGGCTACGGCGAAATGTGAACCTGCGTCAGGTGGGATTACAGACCGCGTCTGCTCCTCCGACTGTATGACAGATCGGGACCACAACTCATCCCTTTCAAATTAAAGTTCCCCTAGTTTTTCTACAAGAATAACCACAAATAGTCTTTTCTTCATGAATTTGACAGTCTTTTAACTCACATATTCTCTCTCTCTTTTAGATATAAAATATACCTTTTTAATACACATGTTTTTTTTTCTGGGTTACATGTGTGTCTATGTTACTGTGTGTGTGTGTGTGTGTGTGCGTGTGTGTGCGCCCCCCCCCCCCCCCCCTCCTCCTCAAGCAGGGTGAGCTGCAGGTCTCATTAATTAGACACAGGTGTTCATGCAGCATGTCTGTCTCACTGAAATGCACAGTATATGTCTGAATGATCCCCCTGGAAAAGGGGCCAAAAAACCCTCAAGGTATGCCTGGAAACCAAAATCTGAAATGACCAGAAGAATGCTCATCGTGTGTATAATGTCTGTGCCAAGTTTCAGGCGAAAATTGTATAAACTTTGGCCTCGAGAGTCAGAGCAAGCACAGGTGCGCCCTGCTCCTTCCGGTAAATTCTCTGCTTCAAAAACCATGGGAGTGAATGAGGCTGTGGATGGGAGTAGTCGATCAATTAACGTGTAGGGACCCAAAACTATACGAGCGACAGCTACAACAGTGGTATCAGTGCGATTACCTCGAATTTTCCTACGTTTTATGTATACTTGGTGTCTGTAGTGGGGCATTTGAGCCCACGGTAGTGAAATACGTTTTATTTTTTCACAGATTTTTCTCCCTGCTCCTCACTCTAGCTGATGATGTCATCCACTCTAGCAAAAACATTCCGCCACATACACACCCATTATAAACCCAGAAATTTGACTAAAAACCTGCTCAACTTTGAGCCTTGATAGTTTAAAAACGGTAAAAGCTGTCGATGAGTGTAGTGAATCCATGAAGAGAAGGCAAGCATACCTCCGTTTTTAGTTTTTAAATGAAGTCTCTCGGTGAAAGTATGCCAGAGCAGTTCATTGTTGAAAATGTCTGTTGAAATTTATTTTTCTTCGGGCCTCCCCATTCATTCTTTATGGGAAATTATTCTCAGTTTTTCGCGAATAAATTCGCGAAAAACACGTGAATCTCTTAGAAAAGACATAGCACACGATTCCCGGCCGAGCCGGTCGTTTTGATACCCGTTTTGTGTGTGTGTGACAAAAACTCTGGGAGGAGAAGCGATGCCAAAAAAGGGCGTAAGAATAATAATAATAAGAAGAATAAGCGCGGTGGATAACATATAGTGTGCACTTTCAGGCACACTCAACTAGAAAATTTCTAAAGAAATTTTGAGTGTGCCTGACTCTGGCCCTGTCGCCCCCATGCATTATTACTGACACTGCTCAGCAAATTCAGTACTAGAAAAGAAATTTTGAGAGTGACGAGTGGGCTGTTGCTGGGGTTCTGTTAGCATTTGCATGTTAGCATTAACATGTTAACATTAGCATGTTAACACTGATGCGCTAGCAGTTAGCATGAGCATGTTAACATTAGCATGTTAGCATTAGCATGTTAACATTAGCATGTGAACATTAGCATGTTAGCATGCACATGTTAACACAGATGCGCTAGCAGTTAACATTAGCATGTTAGCATTAGCATGTTAGCATTAGCATGTTAGCATTAGCATGTTAGCATTAGCATGTTAGCATTGATGCGCTAGCAGTTAACATTAGCATCTTAGCATTAGCATGTTAACATTAACATGTTAGCATTAGCATGTTAGCATTAGCATGTTAGCATTAACATGTAACAGTAGCATGTTAACACTGATGCGCTAGCAGTTAGCATGAGCATGTTAACATTAGCATGTTAGCATTAGCATGTTAACATTAGCATGTTAACATTAGCATGTTAGCATGCACATGTTAACACAGATGCGCTAGCAGTTAACATTAGCATTTTAGCATTAGCATGTTAGCATTAGCATGTTAGCATTAGCATGTTAACATTGATGCGCTAGCAGTTAACATTAGCATCTTAGCATTAGCATGTTAACATTAACATGTTAGCATTAGCATGTTAGCATTAGCATGTTAACATTAGCATGTTAACACAGATGCGCTAGCAGTTAACATTAGCATGTTAGCATTAGCATGTTAGCATTAACATGTTAACATGCGCATGTTAACATTGATGCACTAGCAGTTAACATTAGCATGTTAGCATTAGCATGTTAGCATTAGCATGTTAACACTGATGCGCTAGCAGTTAACACTAGCATGTTAGCATTACCATGTTAATAATCAACATGTATTTAATTCCTAGTGGCTAATGTTAATTAGCACTAATTTTAGCATTGGTCGCTAATGTTTGCAAATAGCATGTCTTTACAGCCTAAAAGTGTGTCTGTGTGTGTGTGTGTGTGTGTGTGTGCGCGCACATTTTACACAGACAAGTTCAAATGAAGTGCCAAAAACTACAAAAATGGCTGCCACTCGGCTTGTCTGCTGGCCCCTCCCCCCTCTCCTCCTCAAGCAGGCTGAGGTTGCCAAGTAGAAGGGAGAAGTTTAAAGTGTAAAAGGATTGTAGAGACTGTCCTGAGACTGTCCTGAGACTCACCTGTCCAGGTGTGCAGTTCCGCCTGTTTTATTGTTTCAACACGATGATGTCGATCTGTTTACTGAGCGTCTGTTCAGTGTGTCTGTGTGTGTGTGTGTGTGTGTGTGTTTGTGTGTGCGTGTCTGTGTGTGTGCGTGTCTGTCTCTCTATCTATGTGTTTGTGAGAGACAAGGATAAAATGGCCGACATTAAAAATGTAGTCTTGATAGTCTGATATCATACACAGATTTCAATAAAGTTAGTCAAAGGCATGCTTGAGGTTGCCAAGCAACAAGGCTGAGCTCACCTGTCCAGGTGTGCAGCTCAGCCTGTATTGATCGTAGATCAGCAGATTTTTATTGTTTGAACACAATGATGTCGATCTGTTTACTGAGAGTCTGTTCAGTGTCTGTGTGTGCGTGTGTCTGTGTGTGTGTCTGTCTGTGTGTGTGTGTGTGCATGCTTGTGTCTGTGGAAATGTTCTAAATGAGTTGAATCTAAAAAAAAAAGAATAAAAGTGTAATAGTACAAGATCCTGTTAATCCTGCACCAGCGCATGTTAGCATTACCAAGTTAGCAATTATAATGTATTTCATTCTTAGTGGCTAACAATAATGGTGGCGCCACTAACAGGCAGAACTAACAGGCATATATTAGTGGCTAACAGTAATGACGCGACGCATGAGGGTTTTCTGAATAAAGAGCACTAACATGTACATACATACATATATATATACATATATGTGTGTGTGTGTGTGTGTTACTGTCTGTGTGTGTGTTACTGTCTGTGTCTGTGTGTGTGTGTGTGTGTGTGTGTGTGTGTCTGTCTGTCTGTGTGCGCACATTTAACACAGACAAGTTCAAGCTGTCGCTCGGCTTGTCTGCTGACCCCTCCCCCCCTCCTCCTCAAGCAGGGTGAGCTGCAGGTCTCATTAATTAGACACAGGTGTTCATGCAGCATGTCTGTCTCACTGAAATGCACAGTATATGTCTGAATGATCCCCCTGGAAAAGGGGCCAAAAAACCCTCAAGGTATGCCTGGAAACCAAAATCTAAATGACCAGAAGAATGCTCATTGTGTGTATAATGTCTGTGCCAAGTTTCAGGTGAAAATTGTATAAACTTTGGCCTCGAGAGTCAGAGCAAGCACAGGTGCGCCCTGCTCCTTCCGGTAAATTCTCTGCTTCAAAAACCATGGGAGTGAATGAGGCTGTGGATGGGAGTAGTCGATCAATTAACGTGTAGGGACCCAAAACTATACGAGCGACAGCTACAACAGTGGTATCAGTGCGATTACCTCGAATTTTCCTACGTTTTATGTATACTTGGTGTCTGTAGTGGAGCATTTGAGCCCACGGTAGTGAAATACGTTTTATTTTTTCACAGATTTTTCTCCCTGCTCCTCACTCTAGCTGATGATGTCATCCACTCTAGCAAAAACATTCCGCCACATACACACCCATTATAAACCCAGAAATTTGACTAAAAACCTGCTCAACTTTGAGCCTTGATAGTTTAAAAACGGTAAAAGCTGTCGATGAGTGTAGTGAATCCATGAAGAGAAGGCAAGCATACCTCCGTTTTTAGTTTTTAAATGAAGTCTCTCGGTGAAAGTATGCCAGAGCAGTTCATTGTTGAAAATGTCTGTTGAAATTTATTTTTCTTCGGGCCTCCCCATTCATTCTTTATGGGAAATTATTCTCAGTTTTTCGCGAATAAATTCGCGAAAAACACGTGAATCTCTTAGAAAAGACATAGCACACGATTCCCGGCCGAGCCGGTCGTTTTGATACCCGTTTTGTGTGTGTGTGACAAAAACTCTGGGAGGAGACGAGCCAAAAAAGGGCGTAAGAATAATAATACTAGAAAATTTCTAAAGAAATTTTGAGTGTGCCTGACTCTGGCCCTGTCGCCCCCATGCATTATTACTGACACTGCTCAGCAAATTCAGTACTAGAAAAGAAATTTTGGAAGTGACGAGTGGGCTGTTGCCGGGGTTCTGTGTTTAAAAAGCACACCTCAAATAGTCATTTTAACATGTATATTTAGACACATTTATAACAGAGACAGCTTCAACAGTGTTATCAGTGGGTGTGTGTGTTGTGTTGTTGTGTGTGTGTGTGT